>JAGVSP010005067.1:0-13039 GCA_022494985.1 Micrasema minimum
CGCACGTGTGACCTCATGCACCTGACCTCATGAGGCGGAGATGAAATATTTATTTACATGTGATATTCAAATTAATGTTTCTTTTGTCCTTGAACTGGTACTGAAGCGTATGACTGATCATCCTACCTTCATGTTATAAAATGATCAAGATACAATGCACTTGGTGTGCCGATGCAGTTCTGTTTGCACTATTGGGCGCGGTTAAGGGAAAGTAGTAGTAAATACAATTTTCAATAAAGCCTAAACGCTTTGCGCTTGAAAATAAGAATCAATTAGTGGCAAAATGGATTTCTATCTATAGACTATTAAACTCAAAGCCTGCAAACACTTTTTTATTCAAATATTGTAAGCTAAATAAAGTTGAGAAAAAAAAGCCTAAATTCATTGCTACTTAAGACGATGAAATTTTTTTATGAAATGGGAAAAAAAAATCGAAATTCAAAAATAAAGGTGGATGTGAATAATAACAAATTTTGAATATTTAAAAAAAAATATTTCCATATATAATAATATACAGAATACAATGTATAAAATTATAATGTGATAAAAAATACCTGCATTTTTTTTATATACCCACAATGTTTAATGCATGCTATATAAAAAATAAGAAAGAAGATATATGTAGTGTATTTTTAACTTCTTAAATTGAATAAACATACGCATTAAAAATTTTTTTTTTTTGTTTCAGGATTCCGAAAGAGTATTTAGAATCCTGAAAATCATTCGCTACGTCCTCATCACTAATGGTAAGTTTTTCAGGCTTTCAGTTGTTTTTCAGCTTGGGTGGTACACTGCATACCTTACGAGTAATTATTTTCAGTTTCACCTAAACACTGAACGAGGTTGTTTTTCAGAAATATATTCCGCGTATCCTGGAGTTAAAAACATCTTCTTAGAAGCTTTTACAAACACGCTATTTGTGTTTGACCTAGGAAGATACAAATGTAGGGAAACGGCCTAGGAACATATATTTGGAAAAAAATTGAAGATGTTTAATATTTTTTTACTAATGGCAACCGTAGTAAATTAACTATAATAAAAATGTACTATGTCTGTATTTTAGTAATATTTTATAGTGATCCTAAATAAAAATATAAAATAATTTACTATTAACCTCAATTGGATCGTATTAAACTACAACTAACTTTTTTTTTTTATATCCCTACAGAGATGAGGTAGAATTTGTTTTCAAATTCAGGAATATGGATATTCGAGCGTTTACAGGGCTTATGACCTGTCATTGGCTGGGTTAAGTGGCCACTTTATGTAGGTACTACAACATTCCCCATTCCACTTATTAGCAAATATCCACGTGTAAGAAATTGTGACGAATATTGATTGTATAAGTAGGATAATACATATGTCCGTGGTTAAGTTTAAAGGCATTAAGTTCGTCCGGCATCCCACCCTATCAGTAGCTTACATCAGAGCTACGGGACATGGGACCCTTCACAATTCTGCCAGCTGGCTGCCGATCGCTAGCTTGAAAGCAGTCTTGACTTTAAAAAAATGTAAACCTATTGTTCTTAATATTATGTTAGATAGTAGAAACGTAATGGAAATAAGGTCCGCTTCGGATCTTTTGACAAATTCCGTCTAGAAATTTAGGGTCCGCTTAACAAATGTACAAATCTTAGCTCGGAAGAGCAAATCTGTGTCCCTCATTAATTTTGGCATGCTGGAATCCTGAAAAATATTTTGGGTAATCCCGTAGATACTGGATGGTTAAAAAAGATTTCTGCAGATTTCTTGCCATTGGGGTATTTTTATATGAAAATGGCACAGTAATCCAAAACAATAATAATAAACAAAATGTGGAATTTGAAACAAACCAATTGGCTAGTTTATTTAGCCAACGACAGGTTATTCGCCCTTTAAATGCCTAGATATCAAACATCACATCGCTATTTGATATTATATTTATAAATTATTATTGAATTATTATCGATCATGTACAATGTTTTTCGACGAGGATTTTTCGAAAACCAAATTATTTTAGAAATAATCACAAATTTATATTTTACTCGCAAGTATACTCGCAAGCAATTCTTTTCATGTACAAAAATTATGATTTATAATTTTGAATTCACTTTTTTTTACAATCGTGATCATCAATCCATTTCTGCTCTCTATGAAGAGCATAATATGAATTCCACATACTGCCCTTTAACCCAAGGGTTTGGCCGCTATTTCCAGTGCGTGAATAAAGCTTCAAGTAGCTTCGACGTAAACTGTCGACTGATTTTCAGCAATGTACATCGAAAACGAGCTCTCAGAAGGAACTGGGATTAGCGAGCGCCATATTTAACAGTTTAAAGATTGGACGTTTACTCGGTCAAAATCAAGTCCCGCCTATAAAATTCCATCACGCTTGTTTATCATGGTACCTCACTGAGGCCTGAAATAGCAAAATGTTGAGTTTTGTGAATAAGTGTCTGAAAAGATTTTTTTCATCGTTATTTTTAAGATTGAAGTTTAAGTCATGGTTCATTTCTATAGAATACCATCTTGAAGATATCCATTTCCTTGATACAAACTGACTTCCAAGTAATAAAATCCAAAAAAAAAAAACTCCTTTGTTTTCTTTTTACAATCTCGTGGTTTATGTTAGAGTTCTTGGATAAGGAGAACTTGCTAACTTAAGTTTTTGATGAGTTTAAATTGAATTCTAGAGAGTTCGATCTAACTGCACTTTAAAATGGTATTGGGACGTGTTTTAGGTCATTGCTTCCTTTTGCTTACATAACAACCTCAAAGTTTTTTCATTCCCTTAAGTTTATTTCTGTTTGAGAAAAAACAGCAATGTATTTACTTTTTAAGTCATAATTAATTGGTCATCAGAAATTAAATACAGAATGGTCTAAAATATATATTTTTAATATTAAAATTTAGGTGTCTTAGAAGAATTTTAGGTGTGTGGTGGTTTGACTTTGTAAGAAACACAGAGGTGAGGCAACGGACACAGCAACCCTTGGTATCTACTGTCATCCGGCTGGCTAGGCCATATACTACGTATGCCTCCCGAGAGCCTTAACCATGCTTGCCTATTTTACAAGGCATCAGGTTCTCGGCGTCCTGGTCGTCCACTGGTGACAATTCGTCGGCAGTTTGCGTCAGAGCTGCGGGACGTGGACTTGACTTGGGAGGATGCACGGGAGCTGGCGGCCGATCGCTTGGCCTGGAGGCAGTTTTGTGGATTCCATATGCTCCACATAGGGAGCGGACATGGTATGATGATGATATTAAAATAGCTAATTAAAAGTTTTCTTCTAAACATTAAATAGTGTAAGCCCCTTGATAAGAACATTACGTACTTTTTGTAATACTGCCTAAAACAAGAACGAAGCCAATGTAAAGATTATAAAAATAATTTAATTAGGTACTAAATGAAGTTTGATTCGGGTTAAATTAGACCAGATTAAAACTATACTGAACCGTAAAAAAGATTCGAAATATTCGTATTTAACTTAATTGAACTTAAATACTGACTATAACATTAACTAAACCAAACTAAAATTGATTTTGGCATTTTTACTTATATTAAACAAAAATGAAACTGAAACCATATTGAAGAATTACTGAAACCATTATTGATATGTCAACAGAAGTTCTGGAAGCTAATATAATATACAGATAATTCATATTGGTTCCTAGAGCTTCTTTGATGTCAATAATGATTCATACAAGCCCGTTATGGGTATAATCCAGTAATTTTTATACACATTCAAAACGTCGTTATTAAACAAACTTTTCTTACAATTTGACATCTTATGACCTGTCATTGGCTGGGTTAAGTGGCCACTTGATGTATTACAACATTCCCCATTACACCTAGTATTTGATATCAATATCTGCCAATATACAGTAAAATGGCGCGACGCTTCACATGTGAAACTCTCTGTCATCTATTGAGAAAATTGCTACTTATTATCCACTTAACCCAGCCAATGACAGGTCATAAGCCCTGTAAACGCCTAGATATCCATATTCCCTTCCAAACTTCTCGTCTTTGTTGAGATGTCAAATTGTAATTATTAGCCCATAATGGGTGAAATCCAGTTTTCGTCTACAAGTATTTGGACACACTCAAAATGCTGTTTATGAAACTCTTCTTAATTAAATTGATCTTGGAATTAAATTTTACTAAAACTTAACTTAAACTTCAGCTATGTAAATGAATTGAAACTGATTTTTATTAAACTTTACTGCTCTAAATCTAACTAAAATGAATTTCTCTTGTGACTTTACTAAAACTGAGATTCTATATATTTATCAAACCTGAACTAACATTCAACGAGTGAACTGAGGATGAACCACATTATTTTTTAAAGTAGAACCACTTATTTTGTTCATTCGTAATTAAATCCACAATTTCAGTAGAGCGCATGATAGTCATAAATATGCAACTAGATGCAATTTAATTTGCAATCTAATTATCCCGGTAAATTTCTGCGGAAGGATTTAACAAAGCCAACGGATGCTCATACATAATAAGGAGAACTAAAGAACATTAAACTTTTGGTTCAGGCTTTGAGTTATTTTAAGCATATTACTTATAATAACTAAATCCAATGGTCTTGTAGTAAAAATTGTACAATTCTGGATGTAATCATTATAACTAATAGAATTAATAGTCCGCCTCGTAGCATAGTGGTAGTGCATTTGGCTACCGTGCATGAGGTCGCGGGTTCGATTCCTGTAGGGGTCAACATGAAATATTTATTTACATGTGATTTTCATATTAATATTACATGTGTGATACCTTGGACTGGTATTGAAGCGTATGACTGATCATCTTACCTTCATGAAATCAAAATGATCAATATACACTGCACTTGGTGTACCGATGCAGTGCCCTATGCACCATTGGGTGCGGATAAGGGAGAGTAGTAGAATTAATAGAATTTATTAGAAGGTGCGTTTCCATACGAATTTTCTAAAAATATAGGCTTCCTAGGGTTAATTTCATAACACCACTTATTATCTAATTCCACCGTCCAAAGACTCCAGCACTTAGGGCAATACACGAAGCGTGTGATGTATATGTCTAGTGATGACGTAGATGCCTATTGATGACGTAGTGAGTGACGTAGTGGGTAACTAGACACCTCAGACACGGTAGTATTATTCAAGTATGGAATGTCACTTCTCTGAAAGTCTTGTTCGGAGATTATAAATAAAAAAAAATAATTCAAGTCAACGATTCATTTAATTGCTTTTGATTGCGTATGGAATCGGCATTTCGTGTGCTTTATGATTGATATTTTTATGGTATCAAAACATTATTTGTTGTGAGTTATTTTGGGAAAGGCTTGGTAGTCTGATGACTAGAGTCGCATTCTTTATATTAAAATCTCCAAGATCAAATATAATTCCACTATTTGTTCGATTCCCATGGGGAGTCAACATGAAATATATATTAACATTTGATTTTCATATTAATATTTCATGTGTGATAAAATTAAAATTTATAAATTTAGAACAGAAGGTTTGGCCAATCGATCCCGAATTATCTGTGGCGGGAAACAATGACGTCACGCGCACGAAGATGACGACTGACGACGAACGCGTACGAACGCGTACGAACTGACACGAGAACCGAGCATCCGCGGAAAGATCCGGAGATCGTCGAGAACCCTTTCGGCTGGCTACGTGATCGCACGCGTATCTACGGAATACACTTCCCGCCAACTTTCGAGAATTTAAAATAATGTTTATTTTAACCATTTTCACCATTCTTTTTCATCCATATTTCAGTTAGTTAAGTTTCAGCATCAGTATTTAGTTTTTGTGAATAAACGAACATTATAAAATTGTAAGTACCTGTTTCATTCTCTCTCTCTGTGCACCAACATAATATCTGGTATACTCACGAAATGTACTGCTTAATTGGTAACCAACTAGGTGACTAAATATCCATTGTGTCAAACCAGCGTCTTAGCCATCACAATGGGAAGAAACTTATATACAAGCCTGTCAACAGTAAAATCTCGTTTGCAGGTGCAAGGATTAGGATACTAAAAACGTTACTAGCTTCCTTTATAGCAATAGCAAGCAATCCTTCAATATGTTTCATTCAGTTGTGTGTTGAATGCTTCGTAATTAAAAAATGCATTTTCTTTTAACGTTTTATCTATTTGGAGTTAACTCATTTCCCTTTTATGCTCTTGAATATGACGTAATTACCAAGTGAGCGCGGAAACGTCGGATGGCAGCCATCTTTTTTATTCGTTTTGAAACGTCACATCCCGTCCTTTTCATGAAATTTCAGGATTTCAGTTTCATGTCCTTCATTTAAAATAGAAGACTTCCGGACTGCATTCAAAAAAAATTTTTTTTTTTTGTTCATAAAAAGGGTTTTCATTAGCGACACAAGTGAGTAGAGAGATTTTAAAAAAATATGAAATTTTAAACGCGAGTCTTTTCAATTTTTTGTATGCCTATAATAAGTATACACTTTTTAATTTTTTATGCATAAATATCCGCGAAAAGGATTATTTTATTACCAAATTAGTGTTTATAATACTTTGATTAATCGTTCTATATAAAGCATATGGATTCCACGAACTGTCTCTAAGCTACTCGTGCAGCTGCCAACAATCACTCGATTTGTGCATCTTCCTAAATCAGGACATATTAATGTAAACCACGAACGGAGTGTCTCTAATAAACGTCTTGTAGGAAGTTTTGTCTTTCCAAATCAGGTATATATCCAACAGATGTAAACTGCAGATGAATCATTAGCAGTAAACGTCCAAGGTGTGAACCCCGATATGCACGTAAAAACTGACAGTGAAACTAGCGATCCTTAAAATAACTAACTAAAAAAAACGTATAGCGTTATATAAAATTACAATATCTGTTATGATTTTTTTTTTCTGATTTCGCGAATTCGTTGTAACTTGAAATTTTTTTGGTGTTTTTTCCTTCGTGATAATTTCTAACTACGTTCTAGTTTATTATTTCTACCCTTATGTTTAAATTTTAAATTACGTCATAAAACCCGATACATGTTACGAGTTTAACTCGCTTCAATTATTATCTCCTTTCGAATGTATTGATTCATTGATGTGTTACTTTATATAGCATCATCGTATTTGAATTATTTATTGTTCAACATTTTGAGCGTGTTCAAATACTTGTACACAAATCTGGATTTTATCCCAAGACGGGAGGTATATATTCCATTTTATATCCTGGTGTGGATATTCGCTAATAAGCGGAATGGGGAATGTTGTTGTACCTACATAAAGTGGCCACTTAACCCAGCCAATGACAGGTCATAAGCCCTGTAAACGCTCGAATATCTACATTCCTGAATTTGAAAAAAATCAACCTCATCTCTGTAGAGATATAAAATGAAATATATTATTTATTGTTATTTGTTAAAAGTTAAGTGTGAGTAATAGCAAGATAGTGCAATAAATATCCTTTTTTTTCAAGAAAACCAGATAAATTAAAGGAAAGTGAGTTTTGTCCATGAATTTATTCTTTCCTCCCTGGGTGACTGTTAATTTATTTGTAACCATTAATTTTTAAAGCACAATTATGTAACTTCTTAAACGAAAATATAAGTAAGGTTAGGTAAAAAAATCAAATTACTTTCGATTGGATGTTTTTAATCAAGATTTTATAAGTTTCTTATGGTCATTTGGTGAAAATACGAACTGTTTTTTTTTAATCTAACACATCATGATCGCATTAAGTAAACGCCAAATTTAAGTTTGAAAAGATTCCTGGCTCAATTTTTTTACTCCCGTGATCTTGGCACTAGCCAAAAGTATATAAACTTACTCGTAAATAATTAACAAGTCCGTTTCCTAACAAATTTAATATTCACAATAAAATTTTGCGTTAAAATTTTGCCTAGGTGCTTTGTTTCGCTTTAAAGCTTACCGCACCACTGAGCATTATGATCTAGATTTATTCAGATTTAACATATTTAAGTCTTAAGATATTCTTAAGAGTTTAGCCAATTTGAAGGTCTAATTAAAAGTTTTCGCCGGTAACAGCTCATGTTACGGAGTACAGCAGGCAGGTATAACGATAAAATATTATATTCAGATCCGGAAGCTTTTCTGAAGCATATTTTTTCTTCCCCAATTATCCGTTTTGGGCCAAAATGCCCGGACGAGCTTGGCAAATGTTTGCTGGGAATTATTCCGGAGAAGTTTGCAAAAGACGTAATTAAAAGTTTGGAGTTTTATATGTTAAATTGTGTAAGGTTTCAAGGGCTTTGCGTGTGATTCTTGGAGAATTTGCGTAAGAAGCATGGACCTTAAAAAGGGAGACTTGTTTCTTGTTTCATATTCATATTAAGTTATTTTATATGTTTTTAAAAAAAAAAAACATTTTTAACCAACTAATAAAATAAAATAGTGCAGGTATTTTTTCGAGGGAGTTGATAAATAAATAATAATACATAATTCAGAACATACATAATATGTCAATTTAATTTTTTTTTTTTGCTATAGTAATATTTTACATATCAATAGAGAGATTATTTTAACAGCCTTCACTCGATTGCGTATATCTAATTTATAATTCTTCTCGAAACCGTATTTGCTGCTTAAATTTTTTTTCAATAACATCATTTTATATGCTATATAAGCGGAAGCTGAGTAACGCTAATTTATTATTATTGTAATGATAACAAACTTATTTATGTCACCTGGGCTTAAATATTCAGAGCCTATTTCCCAATACTTACACCACACTCCACACACGTATCACTATACAACACATTCTCAACATAAACAATTTCAAATACTGGTTTCCTCACTCTTGATGTCCTCAGAAAAATTTATTTTATACATTGTGTTGTGCACTTAACAGGTGATATGTTATAATATATTGCCTTGAATTATAAATCTCAATTTATTTTTTTATTTTTTTTTATTTTCAATAAACAAAATTTTATAGACAATGCATAAATGTATTTTATTGTTCCCGCAAAGCCGTGGCTTGTCTGCGGGTTACATAACATATGAATTTTTTTTTTTCTCTTTTTTTTTTTTTTTTAACACAATTTGTATCGTACATTATAAGTATATTCTTTATTTTTGTACCTGCATACCTCTGTGTGTTTAACATTAAATACAAATAAATAAATAATTTTTTTACATTGCATTGCTTGCTTGTATATCATTTAATGACACATTAAAAATATGTGTAGACTGTAGACTTCAATGCTTAAAAAAATAGGAATATACAATTTGTATGCTTAAAATACATATAAATCTCGAAAACGACAAAAAACATCGTCATTAAATAAAGTTTTAAAAATTGTTTATTTATTTATCATTCATTGATTATTTTATTTATTAAGATTTTAACAGCTTTTACAATGATCATTATCTAAATCACAATTGAATGAAAAATACTAAACCCAATTACAAAAATCCCCACAGATTCATCATCAATATGTCATGTAAAACGTTCGCCTATGTCTCCTCATAAAAAGGTCTCTGGCCCGTTTCATCAAGACGTATTTTCATTTCCAAAGCTCTGAAAGCAACTTCCAGCAACTTTGGGCAAACTTTCAGCGCTGCGAAGGTTTCAGTTAGAAAAATATTGTCACGCTAATCTTATATTTTTTCACTCCGAACTCGACTTAATCATTCTTTTTAAACTACATACACATTAATAATATATTCGAAAGAAGTGAAATAAGTATAATTTAACTCGTAATATTAAAAAATATACAATATATATATAGAATTTTCATGGAAAGATGAAAAGTTAATTGAATCTGGATGTAATTTATTTTTTTATAAAAAAAAAAAACATTAAATACAAACGATTTAAAAATCACAATTTTCTAATATCTTATCAATTGGTGCATATGGCCCTGCATTGTTACACCAAGTGCGGTAAATCTTGATGTAATGTTTCATAAAGGCAGTTATAGTCTTACGCTTCAGCGCCAGTCCAAGGTATCACAAATGAAATATTTAAATGTGAAATATTGGAATAAGTGTTTCATATTGACCACGTCAGGAATCGATCTCACCACTCGCTACCGCTACGCCACTTCAAATTAGTATTGAAAATCAAATACATGTAGACCACCTTGATTTGTTACCCTGGTGGTTATGGTTTTATGTGGGGCACAGAAGGAGAAATGAAATGTACTAACAGTTTTACAGTACACATTTATTACACAGAATTATATAGAAATATATATATAGAAAGTTAATACAATGAACTTAACTAACTAAGCTACGATTAAAAATGAATGATGGAAAAGAAAAGTGAATCTAGTTTGCCACAATTTGGCGGCAAGAAATGCTCAGAAAAACGACGTCTTGTCACGCAGAAGGTCAAAATATACCTCAATGTTGTCCGAGCGTGTTCGGTGCCGCTCGGCTCGTCCGTTCGTCTCACGTCGCCCGCGTGACATCATTTTTTCCGCCACATACCTACATTTTAAAAGTTCACCATCATCATTCCATATTTGCTCCCCATGTGAGCAAATGAATTCCATAAACTGCCTCTAAGCAAAGTGATCCGCCGCCAGCTCCCGTGCGTTTTCCCGAGTCAGGTCTACGTCCCGGATCTCTGACGTTAACTGCCGACGGATTGTCAACAGTGGACGTCCAGAACCCTGAAGTCTGATGCCTTGTAAAACAGGGCAACCATTGTTAAGGCTCTCATTGGGAGGCATGCGTAGTATATTGAAAAAAAATTAATGACATGGATTTGCTAAAGCGGAGATAAAAAATTGGCGAGGTAGCCACGAAATTGCCTTGCGTTGTCACGCCAATCTCACCCTTAGGGAGGCGAGCATAGGGGTGGGTTTCGCATGAATTATATATGAGACCATCAGTGATTCGGGCGGTAATGTATACGGCTGCTGGCCTAACGTAACTGCTACCGTTTCGAAATTCTACAAGAATACTAAAAATTTCGTTAAATATGATTTTTTTAACGTCAAAATTAAAATTATATACTGATTTTATTTTATTTTCTCTATTAGGGAACTCAACGGCAATACAATTAATTTAAATAAATAAGTTTTAAAAAATACGTACCTACATGAATGATAGAGAACACATTACAAATTTATCTGCCAATATAAATGTGGCTGCATAGAGTAGGTTTCGTCAATTGCACTAATTGTTAAAATATTAAAGGTATATAGTTGAATTTAAGAAAACATAAATATATTGACAATTATCTCAGATATATAGTTAATAATTCGAGTAATTGGTAAACAAAGCAATAAAATAACATTTTAAGGGAGAATAAAAAATGGAGAGCTGGAAATTTTGAACATTTTGTAGATAGTTTCTTTTAAAAAGATTTGTACCAGCATCGGAAGCCCGACCCGCATCGTCTGCTCTCGTCTTTGCTCCGCTACCAACGTTGTTCCAGCCGCCGACTTCGCTTCATCTCTTCAAAACTGCCACGCACTCAACAACCTGACACGCAATACTCATCCTTGATAGCTGTGTAAACGCATACAATATCACCGGTGTTTCCACTAATCTTCCACTGGTGATAAAGGGTCTCTTCTATCTCCAAACCCCTTTCCCTTTTTGCGACCACATTAAGTGAGCTCTTCTTTGGTCGCATGTTATAAGTATGGGGCAAAACATGATTTTTCCTACCTTTGGTATGCCTATAAGAAATAAATTGTATATTTGTTAATTTACTCGGTAAATTATCATTGTTCGTTTAGCTCATTTGTCTTAGAGCGAAGTAATTTGATAGCTGAAAAATTTTCATTCTTTTCATTGTTCCTTAATTTTAATTTATACAATATTTTTTACCTTAGTTCGTTTTTAGTTTTTAGTGTTTAGGATCACCCGGTAGAGAAATATGTATATGTATACAACCTTGGGTAGAAAACAGAAAACTGCTTTAATTTTTCCATTCTCGGACTGTGAAAAGGAAGGATTATAAGTTAAGAGTTCTTCTCAATTGTTTTTGGTAAAAAACAAATCAAAGCCAGTACGAAATAACTCCGCTGTTTACTGATAAAATAAGGAAAACATCGACGTTATGATATGTTTTTACTTAGGTTACTTTACATTTCAATGTATACAATATTGATGTTTTTAACACAAGTCTAGTTCATTTTAGGGAACAGTGTCTGGATGCCATCTCTGGCGGTAATGAATAGCTACATACTGTGTAATCATTTAAAAATGTCTATGTAAAAGCCCTATGGGCGTATAAACAATAAAAATAAATAAAAAAAAATGTTATTTTTACGTAAAATATTTGTAGGTTTAATGAAAAAACCCACGTTTAAAAGTTATTTCGAAGTTAAGTTGGTTTTAAAATTAACATTGTCGTGTAATTATGATAATTGAAATCTCAACAAAGACGAAATATTTTGAAAGAAACACGGACATTGGACTAATTATAGGGCTTATATAAAATGGGTTAAGCTAACTTCTCGTCTCTGTTGAAATATGAATTATAATTAAATACTAGATCGTTATTAATTAAATCAAATGTTTGTCTACAAGGATTTCAATACACTCAAAATAATGGTTAAAATAATTGTAGTTGTCACTTTTTCCAAAATTTCCAATATGCAATTAACCCGCAATAAGTCAATAGGCACCGCACCTCACAAAAGCTTAGAATGCTCGCTTGTTGAGCTTTGAGAATAAGTGTCTGAGAAGGATTCTAGGCATTAGGTGGTTTGACTTTATTACCAACGCTGAAGTTAGGGAACGGACGCAGCAACCTCCAATAACTGGAGTCGTGAAGATGCGGCGATGGACCTGGCTTGGGCATGTACTTCGGATGCCTCGAAAGAGCCTGAACCCGAGCTGCCTCTTCTTTACGCCAGCAGGATCCCACCGTCCTGGCAGACCGTCAATGACTATCCTACGGATGTATTCGGCGGAGCTGATGGATGCGGGCCTGACGTGGGAGGAGACGAGAGAGCTGGCTGGTGACAGGGTCTCCAGGAGGGATCTAGTGATGTCCACATGCTCCACATAGGAGCGAACGTGGCAAAAGAAGAAGAAGAAGAAGTTAATAGGTACTACAACTACCCTTATTCATACCCAATGGTGCA
>JAGVSP010005068.1:0-22378 GCA_022494985.1 Micrasema minimum
ATTGCAGGCGTTATTTTTTGATTCCCTATTTTTTTTGTGTGTATGAATTTGAAATGTTTGGTATATAAATAGAAAAATAAAAATTCAAAAAGATTCCTCGTAAAAAAAATATTATATAAACGGATGCTTTAAAGCACCCGTCTCCTAAGCACACCAAAAAGGATCATACTGAATAATATAGTTGATGCGTAGAAACCAGAAAAGTGGCTATGAACTTTTTCTCTATTTAAGGCGCTACTTACATCAAAACTTGCGTTAATTGACGCCTTGAAATTATTAGACGCATCCTACCATATACCAATAATGGTTTTAGCCGAAAAAAAAAAAAATAATTACGGACATAATAAACTAACTAACCATCACGCCAGTTCTCCGAAGGTGAGAGGATAGAACGCCACACCACTCTGCCCTGGCATACTTCTCTTGCTTCCTCCACATTCCATACATCTTCTCATGCACGCACGTCGATTATTCCGACTTCTTACATGCCCACTTTCAAGCACTTGTTTTACATGATCGTGCCATGTCTTTCTCGGCCATCCTCGACATCTATCATCCAGGCACAGTCGCATCATATATTTTTTTAGCCGTTCTTTCATCATCCATTCGCTCTACATGACCGAACCAACGTAAAAAGACCTTTCTTAATTTTGTCGATAATGCTTATCTCAAAATTAATTTGCATTCTGCTTTAATTTCAACATTAGTGCACCTATCATACATAGTATGGTATATCATAAAAATATGGTCGATATCTAAAAAGCGTGGAAAAACTCATTGCTTTAGTGCTAAATTCCACGCAAAAAATATAGGACAACGGTTGTATGGAGTAGTGTAGGCGTGGGTCAAGCGAAAAGATGAAAAAAAAATTGTACAAAAAAAACATTTTTTTACTCCTGTTATCGCTCCTTACTCTAAACAATTCCACCTGTGTCTAGGCGTATACAATACCCATGGATCTATAGAATGCATGGGGGTTAGCAATAAGCGTGGAATCCGCATACCGCCACCACCTGTTAGGGGTGTCGATAGGAATTCACGGGTACCGTACCGTGGAATGTCAGCTCTTATTACGGGGAATAGAGCCGTAGAAGAATGCGAGGCGTTTAGAACTACCCTGTACTTAGGGATGGGCGACATATTAAATCGATATTGGCAATATATCGATAATAGCCTTCGTAAAATATCGACATGTACACAGGGTGTAACAAAACTCGATGTACAAGCAGAAAACTAGTGAAGCTACATAATATTTGGAGTCGATTTTGTAGAATTTTTTTATTTTATTTGACCCTTAGTTTTCGAAAAAATTTAGTACAAAGTTTTGTTTTTTCTCTTAGAGTTATGACGCGCAGGGCTATAGAGGGGACCCTAACGTCAAAAACCATTCTATGATTGTCAAAACACGAAGTTTGCTATAGTTTTGCAGCATCAAAACAAATGCCAATGTTTTACAAAGCTAATGCGGCCTTGGCATATCGACAGTAATCAACTGTCACTATCAACAGTAAAACATACTTTAATTTACAAATTGATCACCTAAATTAAGAAAAACTGGTAAATAATGTAAATATGTTGATAAAAAGGAAAGTTTTTATACAATAATACCCATGTTAGGACAATATATGCCAAAATCAATGTAAATCAAAATAATTATTTATCGAATCAATTACACTGTGAAATGGACTCCTTTAACACCTTTGACACTCTTACTTGCTACAACCAAGCATACTACAATTCACCATTGCCGTTTTTTGATGATTAAAATCAGGAAGTATCCACGTTATTTACTAGCAAAGCGACGAAAGTGACCGTTACGCGTCCTGATGTCAAACAAATAATAATTGCCGCCAGCAGAGTGAAGTTGTCGCTAACCAAAAATTTGCAACGCTTCCGTTCTATGGGAAACGGCGAAAGGCCTCTCTATAGCCTGCGCGTCATTACTCTAAGGTTTTTCTCGATTTTTTAAGTATTTACACAATTAATACTATCCATAAAGAAAACAAATAAAAAAAACGCGTTTTAATAAGAATTTGAGCAATTCTACTTAATCTGCCATACTTATGAAAATTTTTTGAGAAGAAAATTTTTTTTTTTCATGCTAGATAAAAAAGTCATATTACACAATCGTCTCCAAATACGATGTAGATTCACCAGTTTCCCGCTTGTACATCGAGTTTTGTTACACCCTGTATAGTATTGTATTGTAGGATGATCAGTCTTACGCATAAGTACCAGTCCAAGGTATCCACACATGAAATATTAATATGAAAATCACAAATAAATAAATATTTCAAGTCGACCACCTACAGGAATCGAACCCGCGACCTCATGCTCGGTAGATCATCCTACTTTCATGTAGTAAAATGATCAAGATACACTGCACTTGGTGAACCAATGCAGTGCCCTATGCACTATGGATAAGGAAAGTAATAGTAGTATTTTATTGTATTTACGACCTAAGCCAATTCACATATTTATTAGTAATAATAAAAATATAAATGAAATGTTAAGCTATGACACAAACATACCGATAATTTTAGAATAATATCGTAATATCGATATTTATATAATTTTAAATTTAAAACCTTTTCTTACTTTAATTATTTATTTATTATTTATTTTATCTTAAAGTAGTACATACCTAATTTTATGCATGTCCTAATATAAACACACTTTATTATTTTGTGCAAATAGAAAAACCTTAACATAATTATTTAATATTACTTGCAATATATTTTCTTAACCTAGCCTTAAATACAGACACTTTTTTTTCTTTTTTTTATCTCTTCTGGTATTTCTTCAAACATTTTTCACTGCTCGGTGCATTAACGAATTTTGTGACTTAGATTTTTTACAAAACGGTAGCCTCAGTCTATCTCTATTTCGGGTTTTCATGGCCATGTTGATTTTGATTAATATATAATTTTTTTTGTCAACTCTCTTGAGGAATACCAGTTTATAGTTTTAATCTACAAAACCATTACATTCATAAAAATCAATGGGCCACGCTCCAATAATTTTTAAATTCCGTAATTTTTTTTGTGTGAATAGTAATGATTTATTTGAAAATTTTCTGTGAAAAATAAAAAAAATTAAAATTCAAAGGATTCCTCGTAAAAAAAATATTAAAAAACGGAGCTTATAAAAACAGGGCAAATTTTAGGTAAAATGGCACTTCCGGTGATAACGTTCATAAATCAATACAATACAATAAGTAAGGTTATGTTTACCAAATTATGACAGATGTAAAAGAACTTTCCCACTATAATCATAAAAATGAACGTTTGTATGAAAATGTATGCAGTGTGTATCGTTTTTTTAGAAATATTATCGTAGTGGTTACGTTGTATAAAGCTATTTCCTGTTTATGGGATTCACGGCGGAGGAATGCTTTAAAAGCACCGTCTCCTTAGAGCACAAAAAGAGTCGTACTTAATATATAGTTGATGCGTAGAACCAGAGAAGTATCTATGTACTTTTTTGCTGTTTTAGGCGCTACTTACATCAAAACTTGGTTAAAATGCCTCGAAATTTGATAGACGCATAATACGTAAATAACGACCCGTTTTGGCGGGAAATCGCGATTACGGTATTTTAAAAATTAATTACGGACATAATATGAATTTAAAAAATAAAAAAAAAAATAATTTTCATACTTAATATATAAATCACCATCTAAAATTTTTTTTTTTTTAAATTGTCCCCTGGCCCATTGTGAGACTATCAGTATATTTGTTTCTTTGAACATGGACCTTATCCTGGTATATATATTAAAAGAATTCTGAAAATCATTCCAGCCAGATTTTTCTTTAAAAAAATCGTAATATATATTTTTTTAACTCGGTGGTCGTTTGCGCATCACTACAACTAACTCAAAAATACCAATATCTTATTTGGGATTAATATCGGATGCCGATAATTACTCATCGATACCGATATCGATATTTTTTCAATGTCGCTCATCCCTACTTCTAGAAACGAGTTGAAGGCTTTATTAAGAACAAGCTTTTCCGGTTAATTGAAATTGGATGAAATTATGAAATCATTAATGTGCGATTCGTTTGTCAATTATTCCCGATTTATAATTAATAATTATTAACTAACTAACTAACCATCACGCCATTTCTCCGTAGGGGTAGGCAGAGAGGATAGAACGCCATACCACTCTGTCCTGACAGACTTCCTTTGCTTCCTCTACATTCATACATCTTCTCATGCACTTACGCCGATTATTCCGACATTTCACAAGACCACTTTCAAGTACTTGACGTACTTGGTCATGCCATGTCTTTCTCGGCCTTCCGCGGCTTCTACATCCAGGCACACTTGCATTTAAACTTATTTTAGCCGTTCTTTCATCACTCATTCGCTCCACATGAGCAAACCATCGTAAAAGCCCTTCCTTAATTTCGTCGGTAATGCTTATCTCAGCCTTGCACTCTGCTCTAATTTGGACATTAATTTGTACACCTATCATACATAGTCTTACCACACGTAGATCGCATTGCAACAGCATTCAGTCTACTTTCATCCTTCTTTTTCCAACACCACGCTTCGTTGGTACCAGAACTCCGTTGTGTACTGCCAATTTTGCTTCTTTCGATAATAATTAATGTCTTAATAATTATTGATTACAGATAATGTTCTTCTGGGTTATTATGCCGTGTTTGTGGGCTTTGTGTTGCCGATCATGTAGGCCGATATTATTGTAGGCAATCTGTATTCTAAATGCCGTAAAAAACTTACAAACTTTAATTATTAATTAAAGTTGAAGTTGAAGAAGTGTCTTTAATTATTATTTACACGATTAACTCGATGTACAAGCGGGAAACCAGTGAATCTACATTATATTTGGAGTCGATTTTGTAGAATATTTTTTTTGACGTGATAACGTCTAATGAATCGATGAACGCCGGCTGCACACACGAAAAAGCATGACTCATTGTCACGTTCTGCCTAAGCCGAGTGTGCAAGCGAGAGCGCGGAACAAGCGATAGAGAGGCACGATTGGCCTAAGCGTTCGGTTTGTGACGCATCTATCTCTCTTCCACTCCATCGGTGTGGAACCATGCTCTCGACGTCCTCGCTTTAGTCATCCACGTGCACGTCGTCAGACAAGCGTAATTTAAGTAAACAAATATTTGAATTAACGAGTGCAAAAAAATGTTAATTTATGGTTATCGTCTGTAAACCGACTTTACAGATAACCAAAAGTTTTTTTATTTAACCCTTACTTTTCGAGAAAATTGAGATACGAAGTTTTTTTTTTTCGATTTTTTTTTGCAAATCGTTATCAAATATCATGTATTTACCCAAATTAACACTATCCATAAAGAAAACAAAATAAAAAAAAACGCCTTTTAATAAGAATTTGAGCAATTTTACTTAATCTCCCATACTTATGAAAACTTTTGTGAGATTAAAAATAAATTTTTTTCAAGCTCAGATTAAAAAGTCATATTACACAATCGTCTCCAAATACGATGTAGATTCGCCAGTTTTCAGGTTGTACTGCGAGTTTTGTTACATCCTGTATAATACCTACTCGAATATTTTTCACACATATATTTTTTACATTTAACCCTAAATAACTTTACATTTTGTTCATTGTTTTTACCCTTCACTACCTACTTTTCTACCCCTTTCTACCACTTCACACTTTGAAAGTATGTTATATCGTGATAGCAGCTTAGTAAATTAGCATGTTAAATACAAAATAATTCAAATATAAACAACTAAAATACAGCGTTTAGCATAATTCTTCTCTAACTCTCATTTTCTGTAAAAAAAATTAATTCATTATATTGCTCTGTCGGAAAATTCGTTGCGATGGCAATTCTGAGT
The DNA here is from genome assembly GCA_022494985.1 of Micrasema minimum. Classification (NCBI taxonomy): domain Eukaryota; kingdom Metazoa; phylum Arthropoda; class Insecta; order Trichoptera; family Brachycentridae; genus Micrasema; species Micrasema minimum. The sequence goes on from JAGVSP010005068.1 coordinate 5,848, forward strand.
AATTATTTTTCTAATTACTCGTATTTCGAAAGAAGTTCATTATCTTTGGAAAATGAAAACATTTTCGATATTAAAACATTGAAAAAGGTTTTTATAAAATTCTGGTTTTCTGTGGAAAATTTATCAGTTAGAATAGATTGTGTTTTTCATTAATTAAAAAAAGAAAAAAGATAGAATTACCATTTCTAAAATTAATTTTCAATTGCATTCTTTCGCCTCGTAGCATAGCGGAAGCGCATTAATTTAGCTACCGTGTATTATTGTTGCATTAATCAGAATTTGCGCCATTTTATTTAATCTGCGGTACTTATGATCTCTCAGGCGAATGTGTGGCAAGACTGCGTATGTGAAGAATTTACATACATAAGTTATGTGCATAATATACTAAGGGAAAAGGGGTGTATCGGGACAGAAAACTGTACAGTTTCTTGTGCAGTTTGCAAACTGTTCCGTTAAAGCGAAAACTGGATGGAATATTTATTTAATGGTTGGCGCCACGTTTGGCTGACCTGACAGTTAATGTTTTTTTATGTAAACGTTTAAGTAGAAGTAGATACCCTTATGTATGGTAGTGAAGCGTGGTGTTGGAAAAAGAAGGATGCAAGTAGACTGAATGCTGTTGAAATGCGATCTATGTGTGGTAAGACTATGTATGATAGGTGTACAAGTGTCCAAATTAGAGCAGAGTGCAAGGCTGAGATAAGCATTATCCACAAATTTAAGAAAGGGCTTTTACGGTGGTTTGGTCATGTGGAGCGAATGAGTGATGTAAGAACGGCTAAAAGAAGTTTTAAATGCAAGTGTGCCTGGGTGTAGAAGCCGTGGAAGACCTAGAAAGACATGGCATGACCAAGTACGACAAGTACTTGAAAGTGGGACATGTGAAAAGTCGGAATAATCGGTGTTATGTGCATGAGAAGATGTATGAATGTAGAGGAAGTAAAGGAAGTATGTCAGGACAGAGTGACATGGCGTTCTATCCTCTCTGCCTACCCCTACGGGGAAATGGCGTGATGTTTAGTTAGTTAGTTACTTACTTATGAAAGTTTACACGAGAAGAAAAAAATAATTCAAAAGTCATATTCAGTCTAAATATGATGTAGATTCACCAGTTTTCGGGTTGTACTACGAGTTCTGTAACTCCATGTATTATATATAATATGTCGATATATTGATAAAATACCCAGGTTCAGATATTGTCTAATAAAGGTGTATGATTCCGGGTATTAATTACATTCTGGGGTCACTAATAACGTTCTGATTGAAGTGTTGAGTGAACACCGGACACCGGAAGTACACGGTACCTGTTAAAGCTCTCACCGGCCGATGTGACACCCGACACGGGCCGGAAGCGGAAATATCACACCCACGTGATCTTATATAAAATGGTGATGGCATTTTCTTAATAATCTTATGAACGGAAAAGAAAAACGTTAGCGTAATGTCGTGATGCGTCTATTTTTGAAGATTTTAATAATGATATTACTACTCTACTCTACTGTCTCGTAGCATAGAGGTAGTGCGTTTGGCTACCGTGCATGAGGTCGCGGGTTCGATTCCCGTAGGGGGTCAACATGAAATATTTATTTACATGTGATTTTAACATTAATATTTCATGTGTGATACCTCGGACTGAAGCGTAAGACTGATCATCCTACCTTCGTGTAATAAAGTTTACCAATGCGGTGCCCTATGCACCATTTGGGTGTGGATAAGGGAAAGTAGTATTATACTCACCCAATGGTGCACGGACACTGCATTGGTACACCAAAAACAGTGAATCTTGATAATTTATTCCACGAAGGCAGGATGATGATCAGTCTTACGCTTCAGTGCCAGTCCAAGGCATCACATTTGAAATATTTTTATGTGAAAATAACATTCAAACAAGCATTTTCATATTATCCTCCATCGGGAATTGAACCCGCGACTTCATGCATCGTAGCCATACGCAAGTATTTGTTCAAGTACTAGCGGGAAATCAGTGAATCTACATCATATTTTGAGTCGATTTAGTAGAATTTTAAAATTTTATTTGACCTATGGGTAAATTTTATAGGTAGGGTAGGGTAGGTTTTATATTTTATTTAAAACTAAACTAACTAACTAACCATCACGCCCATTCCCCGAAGGGGTAGGCAGAGAGAGGGTAGAACGCCACACCACTCTGTCCTGGCATACTTCTCTTGCTTCCTCCACATTCATACATCTTCTCATGCACGCACGTCGATTATTCCGACTTCTTACATGCCCACTTTCAATCACTATAGTTTAAACTATAGTTTTTAAGAAAACTAATTAAGAAATTGTTTTTTTTTTGGATAAATTTTTGCAAATTGTTATAAAACATAATTTATTTAGTCAAAAAAACTAAAGTTAAATTTTAGTAACAATTCCTGCATTTTTACTTAATCTGTGGTACTTATCAAAGCATTCATGAGATGAAAAAAAAATTGTTTTTTCAACAGTGAATAAATCATATTACACATTCGACTACAAATATATGTGGATTTAAACCATGATTAATTTTTTTTCACAAACGTTATTTTAACAGATTAAGAAGCTTTTCCAAGCTCAGGAATGAAGATATTTAAGCGTTTTACAGGACTGGTGAGGTAGTGAGCTGCTGTCATTGGCCCCAAAAAATTCTATCGTCATTAGGTACATTTTTTTTTTAAATTATCATATTTAACGCAAGATAAGTTAATAAGTTTTAAAAATACGCAGAATTATTAACTTACTTAAAAGGAAACGAGGGATTAAAAGAGGAAAAATGCTATTTTATTGAAAATAATCTTTCTAGTTATTTGCACAAAGGGTAGGTCTTTACTATCTTTATATCTTTATCTTTATAACTCTATCCCTATGCCTCTACCTCCCTCCACATGGTCCTTATCTCAAAACACACTCCATTGACCTGCATCATATTTAAAACTAATGAATATTTTTAAGTGTCGGAAGAACTCAATTTTCAAGGGAACAAAAATATATTACCTAGCGGATAGAGTTATATTGAATTCATCATCATCATCATACCATATCCGCTCCTATGTGGAGCATATGGAACCCACAAACTGCCTCTAGGCCGGCCGCCATCCCGTGCATCCTCCCAAGTCAAGTCCACGTCCCGCAGCACTGACGCAAACTGCCGTGTAAAATAGGCAAGCATGGTGGCGGCTCTCGGGTGGCATACGTAGTATATGGCCTGGCCAGCCGAAACGCCTTCGCCGGATGACAGTAGATACCGAGGGTTGCTGTGTCCGTTGCCTCGCCTCTGTGCTCCTTACAAAGTCAAACCACCGCACCCCTAATATTTATTCTTAAAACTCTGCTGTTACTACTCTCCCTTATCCGCCCCCAATGGTGCATAGGAAAACTGCATTGACAGACAAGTGCAACGAATCTTGACGATTTGCTGCATGAAGGCAAGATGATCAGTCTTACGCTTCAGCGCCAGTCCAAGGTATCATGAGGTAAACACACTGCAGTTGGTGTACCAATGCAGCGCCCTATGCTGGTGCCCAGTGGTGTGGATAAGGTAAAGTGGTAATAGTAGCAGCAACCTCCCCTGAACCCGAGCTGCCCCTTCTTTACGCCTGCAGGATCCCGCCGTCCTGGCAGACCGTCGATGACCATCCTACGGTTGTGTGGCGGAAGAAATGAAGTCACGCGGGCAACGCGAGACGAGCCGAACTACACCGAACTCGCTCGGACAATAGCCGAGAGATATTTTGACCTTCTGCGTGACAAGACGTCGATTTTGCGCATTTCTTGCCGCCAAATTGTGGGTAGACTAGATTCACTTTTCATTCCCATTATCCATTTCAATCGTAGTTTAATTAGTTAAGTTCATAGTATTTGCTTCTAAATTCTGTGTAATAAATGTGCACTGTAAAACTGTAAGTATCTTTCATTTCTCTTTCTGTGCACCCACATAAAGCCATAACCACCAGGGTAACTAACCACGGTGGTCCACAGTTGTATTCGGCGGGCCTGACGTGGGAGGAGGCGAGAGAGCTAGCTGGTGACAGGATCTCCTGGAGGGATCTAGTAATGTCCACATGCTCCACATAGGAGCGAACGTGGCGGAAAAAAGAAGAAAAAGAAGTAATAGTAGTTGGTAACAACTAAAGCCCACTTTATACGGGACAGTTTACTGTGCAGTTTCTTGTTCAGAAGACTGCACAGTTTCTTATACCGTTTTCTGACCAATAAAAACTGCGCGGTGTGAATTTTACCTTTACACGGCACAGTTTACTGTCTGTAGGCATGCGCAGAACGCGACAGTCGGACTGCCATAAATGTTGCCATACTAATAATCTCTATCGTCGCCAATCTTATCGATTTATTGCAGATCTATCGATTTTGTGGAGATTTGTCGAATCTACTGATGTACAACCGATTTACAGATTTTGATTTTAATTTTAAAACATTTATTTTATGCAATTATGAGCGCAGATAAATTCAACATATTATTATAAATAACTTTAGGAAATTCTACCGATTTTACAATTTGGCAACATTACTCATTTGTCAAATAGTCGTTATTCGATATTTTGAATTTCGATCTAGGATTTCAGTTCATATTATTTATTAAATTATATTCACATTCACCATAGTAAAAGTTTATCAAAGTTTATTTGTAATATTACCGATACTATTGAATATTATACGTATTATACTGTCGTAATCGCCGCGGTTGATGCGCGCGCCGAAACTGTGTGAAAACATGTGTGGAATTAGCGCACAGTGAGAATCTGACACTAGCACACAGTTTTTCATCCAGTTTTAGCTTTATACGGGACAGTTTTCAGACTGCACAGGAAACTGTGTAGTAAACTGTCCCGTATAAGCTTAAGAGATACTCAGTATGTCGGTAATAGAATAAAATCAATGTTAGCGGATTAACGACTTTTCACTTCACTTCACAATCTCCGATACAACTTTCATTAAGAGCTAAGACTCTTCAAACTGGCAGGTTACAATTTTATCGGCGTATCCCTCTCTCACTCCTTTCCATACAGATCACAGATTCCCAAACTAATGATTATTTTGTTGATTTATTTTAATTTCAACGCCCATTTTACATTTAAACAAAGTTACACAGTACAATACAGGGGTGTAACAAAACTCGATGTACAAGCGGGAAACCAGTGATTCTACATAATATTTTAATCAGAACCCAAGAAAGCATTTTCCTGAGTAACAGATGAACAACATACTCATATAAAAAATTAAAATTGTGTAAAACGAACTCCCTCTCTACATTAAAACACAAGTATCCACTTTATTAGAGAGGTAGAAACGTTATGTTTGAATTTTTTGTATATTTACCAACAATATGTTTACGTATATTATGTTTTGTAACAGATTTTAATTTCAATAAAAAAAAATAAAAATTAAAATGTACAAAATTAAATTACACAATATATTATGCTATTGCAAATAAATACTTAAATATTTAAACAGGGTGGTAGATAGCTGGAACGGGCTACCGCAGGAGCTGGTCATTGCGAATAGTGTGAACGGGTTTAAGAATGGACTGGACAAGTTTAAACCTAACTAACTGTCCGATTTAGGCATATCAGCTTTAAGCTGCTCGCCTAATATCAAATAATAATAATATTAGGAGTAGATTTTCTTGAATATTTTTGACGTGATAACGTCTAATAAGTCGATGAACGCCAGCTGCACACACGAAAAAGCATGACTTCTTATCACGTTCCGCCTGAGCCGAGTGTGCAAGCGAGAGCGTGGAACAAGCGATAGAGAGGCACTATCGGCCTAAGCGTTCGGTTTGTGACGCATCTATCTCTTTTCCACTCCATCGGCCGATGCGTCCGAGTAGAAGGGAGACAGCAGCAGCACACAAGCTACAAAGTGAAAGTGAAATTAACGAGTGCAAAAAAATGATAAATTTATGAAAAAAAAATGAAATTTTCAATTAACTCCTGCTTTGTATTATACAAAACAATGATAATTCAGTAATAATAATTCAATTCAATTCATAAAAGTTTGCTATTTTTCATCAAAGTTTTCTTATGACGTTATCACGTAAAATTATCGTCCGTAAACCGACTTTACAGACAACCAAAAGTTTTCAAGTTAAATTTCTTGGTTTGACGTATGGTTTTTCGAGAAAATTGAGTACGAAGTGTTTTTGTTTTTCGACATTTTTTTACAAATTGTAATCATATTTCATTTATTTAGTCAAACTAAAAGTATCTCTAATGAAACTAAACAAAAAACCGCATTTTATTTAGAATTTTGGCAATTTTACTTAATCTGAGGTACTAATGAGAAGTTTTTCAAATTCAGATTTAAAAGTCACTTTGCTCTTTCAACTCCAAATATTATGTAGATTCACCAGATTTCGGGTTGTACTACGTGTTTTAATACACCATGTATATCGATGCAGTGCCCTATGCACCACTGAGTGTGGATAAGTTAGAGTACTAGTAGTAGCAGACAGAAATGATAAATAAATATATTCTAAAACAAAATTTTGAGATAACTCGACAACTTTAAGTAATTAAAAATTATAACGCCTACGCCAAAAACGTACAAAAACGAATATCATTATCTAATGCTCATCATTTTGGGAGGTTATGTTCAAGATACGTTGGATTTTGACCACGATTTTAGTTTTTTAAAAAAACTACTACTATTACATTCCTCTATCCGCACCCAATGGTGCATAGCGCACTGCATCGGTACACCAAGTGCCGTGAAACTTGATCATTAATTACACGAAGACAAGATAGATGATCAGTCATACGCTTCAGTACCAGTCCAAGGTATCACACATGAAATATTTATATGAAAATGACACGTAAATGAATATTTCACGTTGCCGCCTGCGGGAATCGAACACGCGACCTCATGCATACATAGGCAAATGCGCTACCACTATGCTACGAGGCGGACAATTCTTCTAAACCTAATCATATTCCAATCGATTATTTATAACATGAAGATTATCAGACTTAAACTTCATATTAATATTTTTATTGGAAAAATCCATTGATATATAATACATTTAGATCTGCCTTGCAGAGTAAATTATATTAGAAAAGGTAATGACACGGAGATTCTGCATCTTAATACTCTTACACGGGTCGACCTATCAGAGCCCTTCGACTGCCGGCAAGCATCCGCTCACACACCGCAAAAGGTATGGGCTAAATATAGGGTTACAGTAACAGTATACAATACTAACCCGTTCCTTACGAGGAGCGTTCATGAATTTTACCATGCATCTAAAATGACTTTTTTTTTCTTGTGGGCGGGCTGTTAGCTATTATTTAAGAAGAAAACTTTCTTTGAATAATAATTATTTTAGGTTATGTAAACAAATATAAATAAACATTTACATGTGGAAAGTAACACCATCTTTTTTCTTAATTTTATCCGTACGGTTTTTATACGGTTTTATCTACACAGGAAGGCATTTCGGAATGTTTTCTGAACGTCCGACTCTGCCGGGGTTAAAGAAATACTGAATACGCGTCTGGCGTAGGTGGAGGTTTTAGCGTAGGTGAAGTGTCATTCATTTTTTGGGTTCAGTTCAAATCTAAGTAAATCAATGGAAAAATCACATCAAAATTATATTTTATATTGATCCCGTCGGGAATCGAATCCGTGGCCTCAAGTATAGTACTCAGCGCGGTAGCCTCTGTCTGATCAAATTATTATTCCCTAGCTTCGAAATACGATTTTTAGGTCGAACTGTTTTAGTGAAAGATTTCAGAGCAGCCTGTACAAGACGTTTAACCAACAGGATGTTTCAATCTTATAATTGCTTTTTAATCACCCCTTGGACAACCCCTAATGTCAAAATGCCAAATACAGTCATTGAGAAAAACGTCAAATTTAATAAATTGAGAATTACAACCCCTTCATCAAACCCATATTCTTTGAGATATATTAAAATCCTTTATAGGTATTACTACTTTCCATTCACCGAGTCGAGACCAGTAGACACACGGGGATTAAGTGCAAATTGCGGTAAGGTAGGATTCCTAGTTATTACCATTGTGCATTACTTTGAATGCATTAAATGGGTGGTTGAAGAAATTATATTACTGTTAAGATGATTGCAAACTTCTTGACTCGAGTGTTCAACCAATGCATTCTGCCCGTCCTTACTTATGGCGCGGAAACAATGACTCTGACCAAGCAATCCTCCCATAAGTTGCAAGTTGCACAGAGGAGCATGGAGAGAATTATGTTTGGAATAACATTAAGAGACCGAAAAAGGAACGATTGGATCCGACGCAGACAAAGGTCTGCGACGTAGTGGAGCGAATTGCTTGGTTGAAAATGGGCCGGTCACATAGCCAGAATGACGGACGACAGATGGACGAAACACGTTCTGGTGTGGAGACCGAGAAACCAGAGGCCTCAAGGATTAGATGGGTGGACGACACCAGGAAGTCTGCTGGAAGACAGTGGATGGGGACGGCGCAGGATCGGGAGGAGTGTAGACAGCAGGGGGAGGCCTATGTCCAGCAGTGGACCTCAACGGGCTGAGATGATGCGGACTTCTAAATTTTGAAAATAGGTGTCTTAGAAGAATTTTAGGTGTGCAGTGGTTTGACTTTGTAAGGAACACAGAGGTGAGGCAACGGACACAGCAACCCTTGGTATCTACTGTCATCCGGCGAAGGCGTTTCGGCTGGCTAGGCCATATACCACGTATGCCTCCTGAGAGCCTTAACCATGCTTGCCTATTTTACAAGGCATCAGGTTCTCGGCGTTCTGGTCGTCCACTGTTGACAATTTGTCGGCAGTTTGCGTCAGAGCTGCGGGACGTGGACCTGACTTGGGAGGATGCACGAGAGCTGGCGGCTGATCGCTTGACCTCGAGGCAGTTTGTGGATTCCATATGCTCCACATAGGGAGCGGATATGGTGTGATGATAATGATAACATGATAGTTTTTGTTCAAATTAAAATAGTGATTTTATTATGTAACAAAACTCGATATACAAGCGGGAAACCAGTGAATGTACATCATATTTGGAGTCGATTTCGTAGAATAAGATTTTTTTATTAGACCCATAGTTTTCGAGAAAATTGAGTTCAAAGTAGATTTTTTTTCCGGTAATTTTTTGCAATTTTTTATTAAATATCACGTATTTAGTCAAATGAATACTATCCATAAATTAAAATTGCATTTCAATATGAATTTGTTCAATTTCACTTCAACAGTACATACTAATGAAAGCTTTCATATGAGGAGATTTTTTTTTTTCAAGCTTTGATTCAAAAGTCACATTTCACATTCGACTCCAAATATGACGTAGATTCACCAGTTTTCGGGTTTGTTTTATAGACCCTACAGGGACTCGAATCCTAGACCTTATTCATGGCAGCCCAAAGTGCTAACCACCACGCTACAAGTTGATCTAATGAACCATAAAATATCCCGAGACCCTAAAGGAGCTTTTGAATTTCGGACGGCATAAAAAAAATGTTTTAAACATTTTTTTTTTGCACCAGCAATTTGTATTAGGTTTTTATTCTGTTCTTACTGAAGATTATTTTGTCCTTTTTAGGATTAGGACTTTGCTAGACCTTAGTGCTATCGATTGTGTTTAGGATAAAGGCGGAAAGCCAGAATAATACAAAAGAGAAAAATCATGCTTTTTTTTATTATTTTACAAATATTAAAATTGCTTAAATTTATACTTTCCTGTAAAAACTTTTTTTTACTTGATTTTAATTAATTAAATAATTTATTTTTATTTTTTAACCACCTCAACATGCTAGGAGGTCCAATTACAGAGGGGAACAACGTCACAAACACCCAGGCTTGAGAAAAATCACTTTTTGATTTTTTGAGTTCTCACGGGAATCGAACCCGGAACCTCGTAAAAGTTAAGTAGGTTTAAAATTATTTTGAAGTTTTCAATGTCAAATTAACGCGAAAACACTAGTCCGCGTTGGCCGCGCCCCTTTTACGTCACTATTCATGTAGCCTTTGACGTTTACTATGAAACTAAAAATGCTAAACATAGAAGCGAGAGCGAATTATGACGTCACGGGGGCCACGACAAATAATAGTGTTGCGTTTTTGGGAACGGATATTTTTCAACAATTTTGTTTCGAAAATTACGAATAACAACATTTTTTTACAACATCCATATTGATTTTGATATTGATATGAATATTTATAAATCAATTTGACATATTTTCATCGGTTTTCGTTAAACGAAATATTTCCCTATTTTAAAATATATTAAAAACACTTTTTATGAAAGCACCACATGAAGATATGAAAAATAATATAAATAAATAATATACAAATTCGTTTATATTAATATGGTGGCTCAGTGGTAACGTCGCGGTCCAGAGATCCCCGGTTCGACTTGTGCTGCTTGCGCTTAAAAATAAAAATCAAGTCCTGGTGGAGTGGGAATTCGAGCCGGGGGTCTCTAGACTCAGAGACGGCGACGCTACCACTGGGCTACCACCACATTTAACCACACATAAGAACATACTCTTACATTAGCCCAGAAGATGGACACTGAAATGTCATCCGAATTGTCGGCAACACAAAGTCCACAAACACGGCAGAAAAGCGTTTTTCCAAAATCTCTTTTAGTTTGAAGCTAGCTTTTTACGGGACAGTAAACTGTACAGTTTGAAAACTGTTCCGAATAAAACGAAAACTGTATGGCACACGCGACGTTTGGCTGACATGACAGTTAATATTTTTTATGTTAACTTCTGTAGTCTAGTAGATATTGTAGTCTAGTAGATATTGGTATATTGTATGCTTTTAAAAACGTGAAAAACCAATAACATATTTACATTATAAGCTGTAATATACCGTTAGTGCCGGTAACAGAATTAATGGTGCCTTAAAGTCGGTAGTATCTAATAAGTGCTTATCAAAAGAGGCTAAATTAGCAGTGCATAATGGAGTTCTGGTACCAACCCTCATGTATGGTAGAGAAGCGTGGTGTTGGAAAAAGAAGGATGAAAGTAGACTGAATGCTGTTGAAATGCGATCTCTGTGTGGTAAGACTATGTATGATAAGTGTACAAATGTCCAAATTAGAGCAGACTGCAAGGCTGAGATAAGCATTATCGACAAAATTAACAAAGGTCTTTTACGTTGGTTCGGTCATGTAGAGCGAATGGATGTTAAAAGAACGGCTAAAAAAATACACGCTGCGACTGTCCCTGGATGCAGAAGTCGAGGAAGGCCGAAAAAGACATGGCACGATCAAGTGCTTGAAAGTGGGCATGTAAGAAGTCGGAATAATCGACGTGCGTGCGTGAGAAGATGTATGAATGTGAAGGAAGCAAGAGAAGTATGCCAAGACAGAGTGGTGTGGCGTTCTATCCTCTCTGCCTATCCCTTCGGAGAAATGGCGTGATGGTTAGTTAGTTATTTAGTTATATACCATTTCCTGTGAGATTAAAAATCGCGCTTAAAAAATACACATATTTATAGTGTCTTATCACAGACTGCCCAGATTTCTGAACAAGTAACTGTGCAGTTTAGGTACTTCCCATATAAAGCTAGCTTGATCATTTTGTGGGTTAAGCCTCATTTCCCATACACGATCGCCGTGAAGTACATCGACTTTTCGCCTTTTACTTGCCTCCGTTCGACCCTTGTTTCTCGCTAATCCGACACAGGATTTTCGCACTTCGATTACTAAAACCGATATTACCTACGGACTCCCTTAAGGTAGAAATAAAGGATGACTTAAGAGCATACTCCACCACGTGACTCGCGGCCGCTTCCCATACAAACGTATTCCTCGATTTTATCCCTGGAGTTTAATACTAGAGCAATGATTTTAACACATTTTAGATATCGACCAGATGCGTTTGCATCGTCTTATTTTTTTGATATTTTATTTGTATTTTAAAGGAGGTTAATAAATTATTTGAAAAATAAGATGATTCGAACTCTGTCCTGGCATACTTCTCTAGCTTCCTCCACATTCATACATCTTCTCACGCGTACACGTCGATTATTCCGACTTTTCCATGCCATGTCTTTCTCGGCCTTCCCCGACTTCTACATCCAAAAACATATTAAAAGCTTATATTATAATAAATATAAATAAAAGGGTCAAACTGCCCATTTAAAAAGGGGTTTTCGTATAAACTACCTTCTTTGGGAAGGTAAAAAAGAATATTTCATCTCGACAAAGCCTTATCCTATGTTATAGTAGAATATTTCGGTCGTGGCTTATTTATTTACATATAAAAATGTCAGACAATAATCTCCCCTTTGTTGTATACACCGTGTATCAAAACTCGATGTACAAGCGGGAAACCAGTGAATCTACATCATATTTGAAGTCGATTTTGTAGTTTTTTTTTTTATTTGACCCATAGTTTTCGAAAAAATTGAGTACCGAATTTTAGTTAAACAATTTTTTGCAAATTTTTATCAAATATAATTTATTTAAACAACATTTTGAGTGTGTCCAAATACTTGTAGACAAAAACTGGATTTCACCCATTACGGACATCTCAACAGGGACGAGAAATTTGGAAGGGATTTTCTCGTCTCTGTTGAGATGTCAAATTGTAATTATTAGCCCGTAATGGGTGAAATCCAGTTTTTGTCTACAAGTATTTGGACACACTCAAAATGTTGTATCTAAAAATAAGCTGGTAAAAGTTATAAGCATAACAAATTGAAGATTCATCATCAGGCGTTTCCTAGTAGGTGATATAATTCGGTAAGAATCTCACTTGCAATCATAAAGGTTTCTGCTAAAATGCTTAGCAATTTTCTCAATGGATGACAGAGAGTGTTCACATGTGAAGCGTCGCGCCATTTTATTGTATATTGGCAGATATGGATATCAAATACTAGGTGGAATGGGGAATGTTGTAATACATCAAGTGGCCACTTAACCCAGCCAATGACAGGTCATAAGCCCTGTAAACACCTAGATATCCATATTCCCTTCCAAATTTCTCGTCTCTGTTGAGATGTCAAATTGTATAATTTATATAGTCAAATTAATAGTATCCGTAAATAAAACAAAATTAAAAAGCAGCATTTATGAATTTGTCCAATTTTATTAATCTGGATTATTGGATTGTGGATTCCATATGCTCCACATAGGGAGCGTATATGGTATGATGATGATGATTACTCAATCTGCGGTAGGTAGTTATGAAAGATTTTATGAGAGCAAAAAAAATATTTTTTTTCATGGTCAGATTCGAAAGTCATATTACACATTCGACTACAAATATGATGTAGATTCACCAGTTTTCGGGTTTTACTACGAGTTTTGCCACACCATGTTTACCGGACCCGATAAATTTCACATATTTTAATATAATAATGACAAGATGACACTGTAGTAAATCGATTATTCAAGAAAAACGGTAATCAGGGGTGTAGAAGCAAAGGCAGTGTCAGCGATTTGGAGAACTTTATTCTAAATTTAAAAGTGATTTTTTAAATGTCGAGATATGTATCCGATCGTTTGACTCAGATGATAGAGAAGCTGACCGGTGATCAGAGAGACGCAGGTTCAATCCTGGAAAGAACCGTTATTTATTTTTCAAGTGATTTGATGAATGTACATTTCATTTGTTTTTTCTTCTATCTTTCTCTGGGGATACTTCACAACGCCAACGCGTGGTAGAGCTGTCAAAATTCCACAAAAGTTTTTACTCTCTGGATTATAGAGGTACAGCATAGAAATGGGCAAAGCTGTGATTGGTGGATTTAAAAATCTTAACCTACTGTATAAATTTCGCTTTTAAAATACTATTTGGTTTTAAATTATTTTATTTAACCCAACCTATCATTAACCTACTGTATAAATTTCATAAACCTATTATAAAGAATATTGCTTTTAAATAGCTATTTGATTAAAATTATTTTATTAAACCTAACCTATCTTAACCTACTGTATAAATTTCATTACCTTTTATAATATGGATTTACCAATAGACTAGTCCTCATAAAAATTACCACGTAAAGTGAAGTATCCCCCTGTCTCTTGATATTTTAAATAAAATACAGTATATATTTAAAAAAGTAGTATATGTCTGTTGGCTGTAAAATAAAAATTTAAAATAAATACAGATGAACTGGAATGTAATCTAAATAATTAAAAATCCTACCAGAGCTGTGAGGCGAGCTGTTAGAGGACCCGTACCCATCGTCCAGTCCGGGGGTCGAGGAGGACCCCAGGCTAGAGCCCCCGGGGGTCCCGTGAGCGCCCCCCGGACCCACTTGGCCGGCCGCCGCGCCCTTGCTGCCAGCTTTCGTGGCGACGACTATCATCTTGGTCGTTTCGTCGACTGAAATAGAGTAGACTTTAAAAGATCGGGCGTTTTTTTAAAAAAAAAAAAAATTTAAATTGCCTTGCGACGCAACATTACCTGTGAATGGAGAAAAAATATATCACAATTTTACCGGTGCAATCCGTTTGTTAATCGGATAATAAATTTTTAGTTCTGGATTTTTGCGAGAAATCGCCTCAAGAGGCTAGATCACAACACCTCTTGCAGCTACCAAGCGCATAGACGGTTGGGATTTTTTCTAGCCTTCTACAGTTTAAACTGATTTTAATAGGGTTATATAAAAAACGTTTTAAAGTTATTTTACATACATATATTAAAATTATGGATTATGTGTAAACGGATATAACTTTGTAGGGAAACAGATTCTTTGTCTTGCAGCTACTAAGCGCATGGACGATGGATTCTGCACCCCCCTTTGTTGATTATTTGTTTTATTTTTCTGGATTCGTAGATAATTTTCGCGCAATACGCACATTTATTTATATTTATTTATTAGGGAACTCAACAGCGATTCATTTACAGGATACAAGATCAAATAATCATATCAAAGGCCAATGACAGAGTTCCAACAAAAAAAAGTGGGAAAAAATTTGTAAGTAACATACTATAATCAAAGTCTAATAAAAATTGCAAAATATGGTTAATGCTTGTAAAAAGGAGAGGACGTGTAGTGAGGGTGTATGTGTGAGGATGTGTGTAAGTGTGTGTGTTAGTGTGATTGTAAGGTTGAGAGAAAGGGAGTGAGTGTGTGAAATATACAAAAAAAAAGTTATCATCGTAAATCAATATCAATTCTAGACAATTTTATTGAATGTCAAAAATGTAAAAATAAAATAAAATAACATTGTATTACTCACCTCCATCGAAGAAGTTGGGCAGAAGTGACAGTTTGGGCCTGCTCTCCTTGTTCCTCGTCACCAGCACCACCTTGTGGCCCCCGGGGCTGTCGTACTTGCCGCGGGGGGCCACGGGCGGGCCCCGCCCGGGGACCCTGCCCCCCTCGGGGGGCTCCACGGAGTCCTCCGCGCCCTCTCCGTTCTCTCTCACACCTGGAAAGTTGGTTTAATCGAATTTCTAAACAGTGATCTGAAATGGGGGTCTTTCCAATTTTTTTTTTTTTTTTACGATGTCATATGAATTTTTTAGCGCGGTTTGTAATAGCGCTTTTTCAAATCGCTCGCAAAATCCTCCATTTGGCGCGCATGCGGTGTGACGTCACAGCAATATAGGCGCTTACTACGGTATGAATTTCACGCCTTTCACGGTGGATGGGTACGACGTCATTAGCCAATAACGGGCGTTAAAAATCATTCGTATTTTCGTGTTTTTAAAACATAAATTTATTAATAAAAACTAAATTTTTGAGTATTGTGTTTTATATCGTTGGAATTGTAAAAATATGCTTTAAATATTTATAACGTTTTTAAGAATATTCATGTTATCTGGAAGAACCCCATTACTGAAAGAAAAAAATATTATTTTTAAGATATTATTGATATCCCAACAGGGACAGAGAAACTTACTAACAATCTTCTCAACAGACGACACCGGCATAGAAAATTTCGGTAATGCGGAACGACGTAGACGAGTTCCAAAATTTGACATATATTTGGTTATCAGATGATGGGCGGAATGGGGAATGTTGTAGTACATGAAGTGACCACTTAACCTAGCCAACGACAGGTCACAAGCCCTGTGAACGCCTAGATAACCCACATTCGCTTCCAGAGTTTCCCTGTCTCTGGCACGCAGTAAAAAGTAATGATATTTTAATTTACTTGTCATAACAAAAGTACCTACCGTAAAAGCAGAATTAATTGCTAATTAATCTAAGTAGTCTATTTTTGATTCGACAAAGAATGTTGGCAACATTCTGTTAACATGCCCGACACGACATAAACATGAATTCAAACTAATGGAAGGCGCCAATTACATCGTCCAGTGTGATAATTATTATTAATTATAAATATACCAATGGTGGACGACGCGAAACTATGGAAGACTATAATTGTAATTAAACTGCGTTGTAATACTGACAGAATTCATATCTGGTTCGTTCATCTCTAGCGTGTGATTGTCCACTAATGTATGCAAGTGCGCATACTACAACGATCCGGTATCGGCCGATTGCTAAGTTTAATAGGCCTTTAAACTATCCTATCGATAAACTATCGGCCGATAGCTTAATAAGTATGGCGCTCTTTTAATAGGGCGATAGCTTTCTC
>JAGVSP010005069.1:0-11930 GCA_022494985.1 Micrasema minimum
CCTACATGCGTTGTAACCTATTTTCGATTGGATTGTTTAACCTAATGCTTTGTACAATAGGCAAGCATGGCTAAGGCTTTTGAGAGGCATACGTGTACGTAGTACATGACTCAGCAATAAAATAAACAAAAATAGGACACAAAATGCCGAACAATCTTCAAGCTCATCGGAAGACTGTTGATGTTCATCAATAGTCCGGTTTCTCCATGAGGAGGTATGAGTTCCATTGTTATTTGCTTGCTTTTTAATTCCAAGGCTTATATTTAGTTCAAAAGGGTACATGGCTTCTAATTTGGTTTAGCTTTTGGTTTGTGTAAGAAAAAATATTTATCGGATGGAATAATTTGATCAAAACCAAACTAAAAGGAACTTCTCCGCATCCCCCCTACATGACGAGAAAACCACGGAAAACTCGTCATGGAAAGGCCGACCATTGATGGACATCAATGGTCCTCCGATTAACTTGAACAGTTTTCGGCACATTGTGTCCTGGTTTTTAAAATTAGTTTGTGAACTAAAAGTAAGTAAAAAAGGAGGGTAACTATTCATAAATATTGAGAAAATATACTTTTGCACAGTAATGTAGTGTTCAACTAGGAAAAACTGGAATAATCTTTAAAAAATTTTGATTTGAGATAATTGTTATCTTCGAACAAGAATTCACGAGGCATTTCTATACAAATTTTTTAAAGAATATACGCTTCCTAGGGTAAATTTCATGACACCACTTATTATCGAATTCCACAGTCTAAAGACTTTAGCACTTAGGCCCAAACACGAAACGCGTGACGTAGATGTCTAGTGATTTCTATTTTATTTTATTTATTTTATTCATTATAAACGCCCATAGAGACTTTTTATAAAAAAATACAAAACATAGTGTGAAATACATAAAAAAGTAAAATACATTTACGATTTAGGCATATCAGCTTTAAGCTGCTCTCCTAAAATTGACTGATGATGACGTAGATGCCTATTAATGACGTAGTGAGTGACGTAGTGGGAAGCTAGACACCTCAGACACGGTAGTATTCTTCAAGTATGGAATGTCACTTCTCTGAAATTCTTGTTCGAAGATCGTGAGTTCTCGAATGTATATTTTTAACAAAAAAATATACTCATAATATCGTATCCGTTGAGATTCAAGGTTGTATATTTCGTTTGACGTAATTTCTTACGTTAATTACCAAGTATCATATTTAAATTGCTTCCTCCCCCCGTTGACAATTACGCATGAATCTGAGTGGGGTTGTGGCTGTTGGATATTGCGTACAGTCATGTTTACATAATTTCCGAAGGTGGATAGTTTATCCACAGTAATTACATATGACGAAGACAAAAGCCCAAAGTTTTGACACTATGCGGAGCCGCGTAATTGAAAAGTTTACCAAACACTGTAATAAACGTGTCGCAGGAACATTACAACGACAACAATTTGAACTATGTACACCAGCGACTGTGGAACTATAACCATTTATATCATCGTAGATCAAATTTATCGTTTTAAAAGCTGCTTGATCACAAATTAATGTTAAAAATCAGGGAAAAATAAAGGCTTTAAGAAAATACTACCTTATTATCTACTACTACTACTTTTCCCTTATCAGGTACACCGGTACGTCGGTACGCCAAGTGTAGTGAATCTTGATAATTCTTTACATGAAGGCAAGATCATCAGTCTTACGTTTCAGCGCCAGTCCAAGGTATCACATTTGAATTTTTTAAAACGAAAATCACGTCATGCGTCTAAGCGGTCATGTGAAAAGTCGGAATAATCGGTGTACGTGCATGAGAAGATGTATGAATGTAGAGGAAGCAAGGAAGTCTGTCAGGACAGAGTGGTATGGCGTTCTATCCTCTCTGCCTACCCCTACCGAGAAATGGCGTAATGGTTAGTTAGTTTAGTTAGTTAAAATCACGTTAAAATAAATATTTCATAGATTATCTAGTTTTGTATTTTTATTTTTGAATAATATAGAATTTCTGGTATGTATTTATTTGACCTTTACATAGTATAGGCATTGGTACACTAAGTGCAACATATTTTAGACATATATGTAAGACTATTATAAACAAAGTTAGAAATCTCCGCTAACACTTAGTTTCGTAATCGACTAAAACTAATTTGCATAGGAAAACACGAGGCAGAAGACAAAGCTAATTAGTTTAAGGACATTATGACCCTTAGTGAAAACGGAGATTTCTTAGTTTGCTTTTAATAGCCTCCTGTGTGTTTCTTATCCATTAAATAAATGCTAGGTCGCATATTAAACATAAATTGTTTTGCTTCATCATTTAGACAATTGAAAAAATTATGGAGAATAAAGCATAACATGTGAACAGGGTAGTCCAGTGGTAGCGTGCGTCGCCGTCTCTGAGTCTAGAGATCCCCGGTTCGACTCCCAACTCCACCACAGTTTGATTTCTATTTTCAAACACAAGCCGCTTAGGCTTTATTGATAAGTGTATTTAAAAATAAAAATATGTGCAAAATTTCAAAGATTTCTTTTTCAATAAAAAAAATTAAAAAAACATTTGTTGAGAGAAATCCACACCATTTTCCCCTATTCTTATCCTGTGTTTATTATTGAGTTAAAGAGATATTCTGTTTTATAATTTTTAAAAACCATATTAGAAGAAGAAGAAAGAATCGAGAGTTTCTTCTCAAACTCTGTAAAAAAAAGTTATGTCTTTTTGTTATTCTATTAGAATTGTTTTTAATAAAATATTTAGCTGGAATGTTTAGAAAAAGTTTTTGAATATTACAATTTAGAAAAAACGATTTGCTAATGTAAATTTGGATGTACTTACTAAAAGTTATTATCTTTTATTTCCAAAAATATTCTGTTTTATTTACCTAGGTATGTAAACTAAAAATATATTACAAAAGCCTATTTGTATTCTGAAATAATTTTATACGATTTTATAAGAAACTTATTCCTGAAATAACGTTTCTGAATTTTTCCGTTTGCATAAAGAAATAATGGAAATCGGTTGAAACCTTTCAGTTGTCGAAAAGAACCCAAAAATAAATATTGTGCACAAAAGGTAAAAGTTCTCTTAACGTGGAAACACTCCATTCACATTTCTTTTTTGAGGTAGATAAAAAATGTATACAGATTGTCTACAAATTCTTGACCATAAATTGTCCACAAATTCTTGACCATGGTTGAGGACGCTTTTGATTTCCACATTTAAAAAAAAGAATGGTAAAACTGAACATTGCATCTAACATTAAGAAAAGCGTAGATTAGGTTTAGTTGATATATAATAAAATTTTATTCATTTATTTACAAAATTTTATTTATTCATTTACCCAAGAGACCATTTTTTTTACAAAACAAATATCATACATAAAACCTGAATTGACCTAATACAAACATAAATTATAATGCACAGGAATCATATAATTAAAATAAAAAGAAGGGAAAAACATTTTGTAAAATAAAACTTAATTATTTATTTATCGTATAGGACATTTCAATAAACAATAGGGTTCTTCCCGATAACACGAATATTCTTAAAAACGTTATAAATATTTCAAGTATATTTTTACAAGTCCAACGATATAAAACACAATGATCAAAAATGTTGTTTTCATTTATAAATTTATGTTTTAAAAACACGAAAATACGAATGATTTTTAACGCCCGTTATTAGTAATTGACGTCATACCCGTCCACCATGAAAGGCGTGAAATTCATTACGAAGTGAGCGCCTACATTGCTGTGACGTCACATCGCATGCGCACCAAATGAAGGATTTTGCGAGCGATTTGAAAAAGCGCTATTTCAAACCGCGCTAAAAAATTCATATGACATCGTAAAAATTAAAAAAAAATTCCCTTGATATTGTAATTTTTCAATCAATTTTTTGATATAAAAAATCAAAAATCGGGAAGAACCCAATTGATTTCTCAATTATCTGAATAAGATCTACTATACTAATTTAATTTACCGGCCGACAAAAATTTGTAGACAATCACTAAATATACTAAAATAATGTACATATTGCGTTATTCCTAGCAATTTATTCAAACGGTTTTGAAATGACTATTAAAAGTAGGTACTTTAATAATAATTTAAATCAACAAGTCAATGGATTTTCTTCCTGATACTATTAACGATAATATCTTTTTTGTATTTTTTTGTTTTAATTCAATTTATTTTATTATTTGTTGCATTTGTAATCCATCGACACAATCTTTTTGATTATAATTGACAGATTTTAGTCATATAGCGTTATTACTGCTATCATGTAGATACGTAGGCATCGGCGGTATATACATGGGACAGCAATATAAAAATATAATTAAATAGCATACCCAAAGCGTCCGTGAATCCAAACATTACATCTCTCTTCAGCCTCATCTTTGGGTAGTTTCTGATGCCAAATTTTATCTGGGTCCAACGTTCCCACTGCATAAACTGGTCCTCGTGAACTGTGAAGGTGTCTCCTTCACATGTCTGAAGACAAGTGCAAGCGCGCTGATCATCAGAGAAGCTGTTATTTGTCTTTCGCTGATTCAAAGTATACAAAAGCTGACGATGATCTTTCACACACGATAAGTCAGATATCGAACATGTCTTTTCGTCGTCTAAAATAATACAATATTCAGTAAATTGAAAGCCAGTGAATTAATTGTACATAAGATTCTTGTGTATTGTTGAAGCGATTTTTATTTTAGCAAAAGTAAGCATAAGCTATCACGCTAACTGGAACACTGCAGATTGAATAGACACCTAAATAGGATGGGCGTCTTTGTATCTTCTAGCACAGGTTCTATGGTGCAGATGAAAAAAACACCTAAACACTTTCTATGTGACTGCGAAGCTCTTACATCAAATAGGAGTCATTCTTGGAGGTCCGCTGATTGCGCTGGATGATATGAAAGAGCTCGTTCTCCACCTAGTGCCTGATTCTTCAAAGAATTGGGCTGGTAGGAGGAAATATAGCGATGGTTGCTGCTCTTCACCCTCTGCAGCTAGGGGGTTTAAGACCATTGATTTATGAATACACTTAGATTTGAACTGAACCCAAAAAATGAATGACACTTCAACTCCGCCAAAACCTCCAACTCCGCCAGACGCGTATTCAGTATTTTCTTTAACCGCCGGCCGAGTCGGACGTTCAGAAAACATTCCGAAATGCCTTCCTGTGTAGTAAAACCGTGTTAAAACAGTACGTATAAAATTAACAAAAAAGATGGTGTAACTTTCCACATGTAAGTGTTTATTTATATTTGTTTACGTAGCCTAAAATAATTATTATTCAAAGAAAGTTTTCTTCTTAAATAATAGCCAACAGCCCGTCCACAAGAAAAAAAGTAATTTTAGATGCATGGTAAAATTCATGAACGCTCCTCGTAAGGAACGGGTTAGTATTTTATACTGTTACTGTAACCCTATATATACCTTTTACGGTGTGTGGGCGGATGCTTGCCGGCAGTCAAAGGGCTCTGATAGGTTGACCCGTGTAAGTGTATTGAGGTGCGAATCTTCGTGTCATTACTTTTTCTAAATAATTTACTCTGCAAGGCAGATCTAAGTGTATTATAAATCAATGTTAAAGACCTAAGCCAAGAGGTAAAAACTAACTCAAGAGGAACCGTCATATCTACACTGGTCACTCTGCAGGTCGCAATGACGTCAGGAGCTTAATACCCTGACCCTCACTATTAAATAGAATAGAATGGAGTAGGGTACCAATTTTTCTGTAGAAATGCGGAAGACACCCGCAAAGTTCTATGATTTTCTTGGCGCGGCACTCTGATACACAAAGATTGTAGGAGTAAACGGGACTTCTATGGAGGTTATTGTCGTTGGGGAATCTAGAAAAATAATATTCTACACATACGCAATAAGTGATTTTTTTGTAAATTCAACAATAAACGTTCAATAGCGTCTTAAAAAAAGCATTTGGTATACTAATTTGTAATGAATCCATGCATTCAACGGTATTCAGATGACCATTAACAATTTTGTAGAAGCGTATCAAATAAGACGAACCAGAGTTAATATTAAAGTGGTTAAGTTGACTATCATAACGATGGTCAACAATAGTTTATGAACAGATTTTGTGATGTTGTAAATCAGAGAAAACTAAAATTGTTACGTTGTTTGTAATTATCAGTACATATTATTGAGAAAAAAAATCTAAATATTACAGATACCTGCATTTTCTTTGATCAACTGTAAGTTCACGAACGCTTGGAGTGGAATATACACTGATTATTTTCATGATAATCGCTCTGAAAGATGCCCTAGTTCCTGTAAACTTCTTACTTGTCATTTCCGGAGCCTCGTGGGGCCCGTGGAAATATATCTACAATAAAGATTCAGCGATTATCAAGCTAATTAGTAAATACTATCTCAGAATATCTTATTAACGATTAACCGTACCATACAATTTTTTCAAAATAAAAGAAAAGTTTTTTAAAAATTTTACCTGCAAGATTGATATCAACAGGGTTCTTCCCGATAACACGAATATTCTTAAAAACGCTATAAATATTTGAAGTATATTTTTACATTTCCAACAATATAAAAAACACAATGATCAAAAATGTTGTTTTCATTTATAAATTTATGTTTTAAAAAACACGAAAATACGAATGATTTTTAACGCCAGTTATTGGTTAATGACGTCATACCCGTCCACCATGAAAGGCGTGAAATTCATTACGAAGTGAGTGCCTATATTGCTGTGACGTCACACCGCATGCGCGCCAAATGAAGGATTTTGCGAGCGATTTGAAAAAGCGCTATATCAAACCGCGCTTAAAAATTCATATGACATCGTAAAAAATAAAAAAAAATTTCCCTTGATATTGTAATTTTTCAATAAATTTTTTGAAATAAAAAATAAAAAAATCTGGAAGAGCCCAATTATAAAATCATCTCGTTTATTATTTTTGACAGATTTATCTATTTTGGACAGTTAAAACATTAATCATTGTTAAAAAAATTAGTGTTTTGAGATTTTACCTATTTACTTTTGTTATTATTTTCTTATTTATTATTTCAATGACCATTATGATGCTTGTAAAGGGATTAATTTCATCGTTAACAAAGTTTTTTATGATAGTGAAATTATCTTACGTTGTACGATTGATTAAAATTCGAAAGCTGAACAAATAATTCTCCATCCAGCTGATGTCCATAAAGTGAGTTTTGTTTAACAATCGACCAGTTGTTTGAACCCCAGAATCTGAAAAAAAAACGTACAAAAAAAGCAAACATGGCATTATAAACACCGAATAAGTATTCTTTTCGATGATTATAAACCAGGAATTAATACGAACTGTGATTTTTTAAATTTAATTACTTCACCGATTAACAGGATGTAGACATTTTTCAGTATCTTGAAAGTCTCAACCAAGAAATCTGATTCAGTTAGAATGTGAGCTTCTTATCTTGTTATCTTTTCACAATAAGTCCTTGGTTTAACTCGCATACAGATCAGTATGCCAATCAATTCATAAACTATTTACAATTGTACATTTATTAAAAATTAAAAAATCTTAAATTTAGCCGATTGGTAGAAGAGATAACATTGTAATTCACCTAATGGACACTTTACTTAGCCAATGACGAGTCATAAGCCCTGTTGACGCAGAGATCGCATCTATATCATCTACTAGAACTTCTTTGATTTCTGTGATGTATTGGTATGGGGGCTTAAGGAATACACGACTGTGACAATTATGACGGGTTTTATTGTAATACTGGTTTGACTGTCTATGCTCCTCAGAGCTCTAACTGGGAATGCAGGCACACAGCAGACATACTCCATACACGCACACGTTCGTACATCTACTGTCGCCCTCATACACAGTCTCTTTCACACACATATCTCAATTTCGTTGAGATATCAATAATATTTTTAAAAAATACCAGTAAAATTTAATGAAAATGAATACTTACTGTGGAGAGTTATAGATCGCGATTTTAGAATTGATGGCGTAGCACAATCCAACTTCAGTCATGGTCTTCTGTAGTGGTATATTGTGATTATCTAGAGAAGTGAGTAGTTGTGGTATGAACGATGTTTGGATCCTGTCCAATAGTTCAGTGTAGCGATAGGGAGGAATGGCAGGGAAGTCCGTTAGTTCATGTTCGTGAATGTTCTCCATAGTCAGGTTTGTTATGGTGCTGAGAAAGTTGCGAAATTGTTTAGAGTCTTTTACTTTGAAGAATCTGCAATGTTGTTTTTAGATATCTTTAAATCATATACTCAGACTCAAATCATAAGTAATGTAGCCCACACTAATACTCAATACACTTATAACAGTGATGTTCACAGTTACAACACAAGACAAAGACACAAAATTCATCCACCTGATACTCGTACTACAAAATTTGCTGAAAAAGTCTCTGCTGTACCTGGCTTACAGGGAATATAACAGGCCTCCTGAGTGTGTAAGAGAATCTTATAATGTGGCTGATAGCCATAAACAGTATTACCTCAGGCAATATAAGTGATAATTAGCATATTAGTGTATTTGTGATTTTAAATTTCCTTGTTCAATAATATTTTTGTGTTTATATAATTGTGTGTTCTGTCGTGAAATGTAAATATTTTAAGGTCCAGAATTAGTTATGGTAACACATATGAAAACATGAATTCGATATAAATAATTATAAAAAAACGTTATTATTCCATATTCGCTCCTTATTTACCCCGCTCATTTCCAAAGATTTTGTTTTGTCATTAAAATTTTCATAAAAACCTCCATTGACCTCTTTCGTGGTTTGATTGTGTGATACTGGACAGTATTTTTTAGTGGTTGAACCGGCCATTTCACAAAGTAGCGAAAACATAGCTCATCTGATTCTTGACTTTAATACGTTCAATTTTATTAGATTTTCACGTAGTGCAAAAGCCACATTTTTGATAAACACGAACACTTTTTTTGTTTATCTTGGATTGTTGAAAACATAGTTCCGATTAGAAACATGAGCTTACCTTGGAAAGCAATTTGTAAAATGTGTTAATACGCTTCTGTGGAAAAGTGGAACGCGAAACAATTAAAGAACAATTTAATAAATAATGATTGAAAACTAATTACCTACAATACTACTAAATTTTTAAATAAACATATCCTCTCCCTTACGCCGTAGAAAAGTATTTACGTAAAAATCGAATAAAATTTTTACATATTCAAGGCATGAATTACATGAGTTAAGTTTTCAGTATTTGGTTTGGAAACCAATTATTAGAAATCTGATGTCTGTTTTTTCAATCATCAAACTTTTATTATTATCTCTAAGAATTTACGTAACCGCTGCTGTGCAGATTCTACAAGTAAGTATACGAGTATTTACCTTAAAACTTCTGCGATTTTGGACGACTCTATACCTCCAATACAAAACGTGGCTGATGGAAAACTTGTATTCCAGGAAAGATAATCTCTTTCCATTGATATAACTGTTGGCGAATTCTGGAAGTAGAAACTAAATTAACTTTTAAGTTCAAAGATGCCTCAGTTGTTGTTTAGGCTAATATCTGATTTAAAATTTTAAGTTTGGCATGAGTAACTTTGATGAAGAATTCTTGCTTATTCTAAACCCCATATTTTTAACCGATTATTGAATTCCTTAAAGTTTATTGCATGCAATAATTGCGACTGTTGACATTTTTAAAGAAATTTAAAGTCTAGGATAGTTTAAATTAAATTGAATATAAAACTATTAATAAATTCAGCTTTGTCCGGATATGAAAATAATGCATAAAACATTCATACATCTTCTCATGCACGCACGTCGATTATTCCGACTTCTTACACGCCCACTTTCAAGCACTTGTTTTACTTGATCATGCCATGTCTTTTTCGGCCTTCCTCGATTTCTACATCCCGGCACAGTCGCATCATGTATTTTTTTAGCCGTTCTTTCATCATCCATTCGCTCTACATGACCGAACCATCGTAAAAGACCTTTCTTAATTTTGTCGATAGTGCTTATCTAAGCCTTGGACTCTGCTCTAATTTCGACATTTGTACACCTATCATGCATAGTCTTACCACACATTCGCCTGAGAGATTGCATTTCAACTGCATTTTAATAATACTTTAAGGTATTTTGACGTGTTACAAAACCAAATGTGAAATTAAAATGAATCCCACTTACACTAAAACGAGTCAAAATGGTAGAAATGGTGTAAAACATGCTAATTAGAGTTAGAAACTCAACAATCAGCCAGAACAATCTGTAAACATGGAAGCGAATATTAGGGAAATTTATACTACTAACATCACTTTCCCTTATCCGCACCCAATGGTGCATAGGGCACCGCATCGGCACGCCAAGTGCAGTGTATCTTGATTATCTTATTACATGAAGGTAAGATGATCAGTCTAACGCTTCAAAAATATAAATGGAAATTTTAGTCAAAAATTTATGTTTCAATACACTCATACTAAAAGCTTAGCAAAAGTTGAAAGCTTTTGTTTATATCTTAAAATAGATAAATAAATTACTTCAATATATTACAAACACGCTTTTGGTATTTATAAAAAATATGCTGAAAAATCATTGTTCTGGTACTCAATTCCATTGTGAATTTTCGGAGCTATATTTAGATAGAAAAAAGGCCGTGGCCTTATTTATTTATTTATATTTTATGTTCTGCACACAGTGCTATGTTTGGTACAATGAACTAAGAATTTTCAATTTGAGGTAACATATACAACATAACACCAATTACGTGGACAACACAATGAACAAGACAAGTTTCTGAAGACGTGAAGTGAGCAAAAAAGGTGGTTATGTTGTGTCATGTGTATGTTGTGTTGTTGTATGTGTGTGGAGTGTGGTGTATGTGTTGGGAAATCTGAATATTTAAACGCAGGAGACGATAAGTAAAGACAAAGAGGATACCGCCGTCCTGGCAAACCGTCGATGACCATCCTACGGATGTATTCGGCGGAGCTGATAGATAGGTTGTAGTACCTACTTATAATATTAATATTATTTGGAAATAAATTATAAGACAGCTAAAAATGTTACTTACCGCTCTGTAAAATGGCGCTTTTTGGCCACAAAATGATTGACTCCATGAATAGTGCTGTTGGAACAAACTTCAAAAAAGAAGTCCTTTATTACCAATAGAAATACTATTAAACGGTGGTACAGCTCGCTGAGTTTTCGTACATTTGTCTTGGATCTCGACTCTACATGATACTCCACACTATCTGCGCCTGTCCAATTTGAATTCATTTTGAAACCTAAAAAAGTATTAAAAAATATAAATTCAGCGCCTAGATGGCCTTTGTCCGCCTCGTAGTGTGATGGTTAGCGCATGAGGATTCGGGTTTGATTCCCGACCAAGTCTTCATGAAAAATTTATTTCAATGTGGTTGAATACTTAAGAATATTTCACAAGTTATAAAATAATACAAATATTTTTTTCTTTGTTGTAAATTTTAAATACTTTGTATAACTGTAAACAAAAATACAAACAAAATACGTAAAACTAAAATAATTGATCAAAACAAAAAATTCCAAAATAACCCAATAAAAATAAAATAGCCAATACAATATTGTTTGAATTGTCTTCTATCAGTTATTATGGTACAAGAAATCAGCTGGGTATTTTAGTCTGATGTTACTTCTAACCAAAGCCCAGATTAGGAATAAGTTTTGTCATCTTTTAGAACCGAATTTCATAAAATAACAATTGATAATAATTGAATACCCCGTCTGCGAATCTGTTTCATTATTTATCATTTCAGTCCAAAACACAAAATAGCTTTAACAAAGGATCGTCAATTATGATAATTTAATGTTTCAATAAAGGCATTTTTACCATCATTTTAGAATATCTGATTTGTACTCACAATACAAGTTATGTTTTATTCAAAAATTGTTTTACTTAACAAGTAAAAACATCCTGGAACGATTTTCGTCGGAGGAAGGTCGTGAATAAAT
>JAGVSP010005070.1:0-11346 GCA_022494985.1 Micrasema minimum
AAACGCTAGGAAACGAAAAAGCGACACTAAAAGGGACAAACATATAGATCTATGGGATTTATCCTGCGAGAGAATGAGATAGAAACACAGTTGTATAGCGTTTCCTATTATCTTTGTCTTCTCTGCGGTTATGGCTTTTTTGTGCGGTGCTTCGTAGCCTCCACACTCTTGTCTACCAATGCATAGATATATTGATAAAATCGAAACAAAAACTTTTGTCTCACACTTTAGTTATCATAAGCCGCTCGTATCACTTGTAGAAATTGAAGACATGGATCAATGAATAATAAAATGAAAAAAAATTATCAACTAGGTACCAATATTTATAATAAATAAATCCTATAATTATCCCACTCCTGTTGCTCGATCACAGATCACTACCGACTCGGTAATAAGCGACGTGATAACGATTTCTTACCCATGATGTTTAACGTTTTCGCGATCACAATGGAACACGCGTTAAAAAGTTATCGATCGGGATTATTAACCGAGCGCTTCTAGTCGCGAGCCATTTTCCCGAGATATATCTTATTTGCACATATATCTATCATCTCAATCTTTCTCGAGTGCCGTATTGCAGCATTAAGCCGTTTTTCGGCTAGCCAAATATTGAGAAAAGCAGTCGACATAAATAAAAAATCCGACAAGCGCGATGATTTGACGTTTGACGTACGGGCCGCGATATCGGCGCGCATCGGCTCCGCTCGGCTCAGATCGTCAATGCTCGGCTCGGCGATCGCTCGCGTATTGTGATCGCTCAAATCGTTAGCGTTAGCACGTGGATTAGCACGTTTTTTAACTACGTCGATAGTTATCTGTGATTGAGCTACTGATACTTGCATTAATTTATCTCAGTCTCTCTCAGCTTAGTTTTATTTAGGTTTCACTTCTACCTGGTGTGAACTGCACACATGTTTTTGTTTTTATGATCTCGGTTGAGCTAGTTTCATAAGTTTTAATAACAAACAATATGTAGAAAATATGTCCTGACCCTGACTGACGAGGAGCTCCTAGCTAGTCTGGACTATAAAACACCAGAGTAAATTAATTTTCTGTATTGCGAATATCAAATAAATTAATCATTAATAATTATAAATTATAAAATGTATGCAACAAATAAAAGTTTTCGAAAACATATTTTGAAAACTTGTTTATACATAAAAACGTGTGCCATATTTATTCACCTGAGGCCTTTTTGAATGCGAAGGGGATAAATTAATGGATAGAGTTTAGGGTCCATGAAAATTTCAATATTTGTTTACAGTTGGTATAAATTTTAATATTCTTATATGGAATTTGCAGCATCGAAAATCCTTTAAACAATCTGACATTCAGTTTTTTTGACAATATTTTGTCCAACTTCTTTGTAATCGAATCCATAGCGATCAAATAATGGCAAAAAAATATATTTTTTAAATAAAAATATAATGAGAAACTTAACAGGTTTCTCTATATCGGGCTTTTCTTTTTCAAAATATATTTGAAATAAAATGTACACGAGGCCGAACATACTAACGGGAAATGTTTTTAGCAACTTCGTAGTTATTCATATTTCTTCGTAGCCCTTTTCTTCGATGTCGATAAAACGTAAAAAACCTTTTAACAGGGGTAAAGAAATAAAAATTATGACGTCTTGTAGGTTTATAAATATTATATCGTATATTAAATAATCTTAAGCGAATTTTAATGCGCGACAGAAAACTGTACAGTCTCTTGCAGTTTGCAAACTGTCCCGTATAAAGCGAAAACTGTATTTGGCTGACCTGTCAGTTTTGTATTTATTTGATATCGTCGCCGTTCAGGCAAAAGTCACTAACCCTAAATACACCATTTTGAGAAAAAATCGCGATTTTAAAAGTTTTGAAGGCCAAGGAAAAATCAGATTTTGATGTTTTAAAGAATTTTTAAAACAGAATAATTCCTTGTTGTTTTTTTAATCGCTTCGAATGGCATATTCAACTCAAAACTGTCATTTTCAGAGTTAGTGACTTTTGCCTGAACGGCGACGATATATTGAATGCTTTTAAAAACGTAAAAATCAAATAACACGTTTACATTATTAGCTATATTAACAATTTCCTGTGTGCAAACACACGATCATAACTTAGATCGCGCGTAAACAATATACATATTTATCGTGTCTTTTGACAGGCTGTATAGTTTTCTAAACAAGATTGTGCACAGATTTTTAATCAAGTTTTCTGAACAAGAAACTACAGTTTTCGGGTCCCGTGTAAAGTGTGCATTACTAAGCCCTTTATTTAAACCTTAAATGGTAAACATGTTGATACTTGTTAGATTAAACGAATTGGAAAATACCGGCATAAAAATAAACACAATGAATAGTATAAATTACATTATATGGATGATGAAAACGATGTTATATTTCTTGGCGTATTTTCGTAGAGTAATCGGACAGAAATATGAAAGGCTATAACTCCTTGGAGAGTTTTTATGTATTGATGTATCGTAAAGCTTACTGATCTAAATATTCTCTGAAGTGGAACTACATAGATAATAAAAATGTATTATATTTCAAACACAAATATTTTTATATACAACTAAAAACAGATATTATTAATATCCCAACAGAGACAGAGAAACTCTGGAAAACGAATGTGGGTTATCTAGTAAGTATCTAGTAAGTAATAAAGCTCGATAGAGCCTTACCTACACCAATAAAGATTGATTGCCAAAAATGCTTAATAATCTTATCAACAGATGTCACCTGAGAGAAAAAATGTGGAAAATTGTCGGAAAACAAACTCAAAAATGTGGAAGCTTCTTTACAAATTCAATATATTATATTTAGTAGTTTCAAAAATTTGTTATTTATGGTTATCAGATGATGGGCGGAATGGAGGAATGGAAGAAACATTAAGTGACAACTTAACCCAGCCAATGACAGGTCATAAGCCCTAACGCCTAGATAACCCACATTCGTTTCCAGAGTTTCTCTGTCTCTGTTTGGATATCAATAATATCTGATATCAGCCCAGCATGGGTATAATCAAGTAATTTGTCTACAAGTATTTGTATACATTCAAAATGTTGTTAGCAAATAAAAACACTTATTTATTGACACACAAAAGTAATCCTTAAAACTAACCATCGCGCCATTTCGCCGAAAGGGTAGGCAGAGAGGATAGAACGCCACACCACTCTGTCCTGGCACACTTCTCTTGCTTCCTCCACATTCAAACATCTTCTCATGCACGCACGTCGATTATTCCGACTTCTTACATGCCCACTATCAAGCACTTGTTTTACATGATCATGCCATGTCTTTCTCGGCCTTCCTCGATTTCTACATCCAGGCGCAGTCGCATCATATATTTTTTTAGCCGTTCTTTCATCATCCATTCGCTCTACATGACCAAACCATCGTAAAAGACCTTTTCTTAATTTTGTCGGTAATGCTTATCTCAGCCTTGCACTCTGCTCTAATTTCGACATTTTGTACACCTATCATACATAGTCTTACCACACATACACCTGAGAGATCACATTTCAACTGCATTCAATCTACTTTCGTCCTTCTTTTTCCAACACCACGCTTCACTACCATACATTAGGGTTGGTACCAGAACTCCATTATGAACTGCCAATTTAGCCTCTTTTGATAAGCACTTATTAGATACGACCGACTTTAAGGCACCATAACTCTGTTACCGGCACTAACCCTCCTTTCAATGTCCTTATCCATATTTCCATCCCTAGTTAACATGCTTTCCAGATATACAAATTCTTCCACCTGTTTCAAGCTATCGCCATTTGCTACGATCTAACACTTAGTCATATTCACATTTCTTTCAAAAACCATCACATTCGACTTTTCCACATTCATTAACAGGTCACTCTCCTTGCACACATCGTAAACCTTTGAAACCAAGGACTGCAATTCTTCTTCATTATCAGCAAGAAGCACTGCGTCATCGGCGTACAAAAGGCAACTAACAATCATACCACTCATTCTCGCTCCCACGCCCATATTTTTCAACTCTTTCATACATTTATCAATGTATATGTTAAACAACCACGGTGACATCACACATCCCTGTTTGACTCCTTTAGGGATGTCAAACCACGACGTGAATGACCCATTTACCCTTACACACGCTGTACTGTCTTTGTACAAGGAAGCAATAGCGCAATAACCCATTTATTTATAATCTTTCATTTTATAAATCCAAGAAAAATCTGCACAAATACAAGTAGCAGGACTTTTTTTAAAGTAAAAATAAATTTCGCTTTATAAAATCTCACATACTACGTCAATATGTACTATCAAAATTCGAGGGCCACTCAATTTTCGGTTGTGATAATCATATCCATAAATGAAGCTCATTTTAGGCTTAGTGGCTTTGTCAAAAAGCAAAATACACATTATTGGACAGCAACAAACCCACATGTCTTCTGCTTCAACTGACTCCATCGCATCCACAAAGGTAACCTTGTGGTGTGGATTTTATGGCGGGCGAAGGCGGGGGTGTGATAAGACCTGATCGCCACGTTACGGTCAATGAAGTTTGCTATCGTGCTATCGTCGTCAGAATAAGGTGGACTTGACTTCAATGTTATGTGGATCCAAGAAGATGGTGCCTCATGCTACACAACTGGTCTGACAATTTATTGATCTATCGAAGGGGAAGTTCGGTAATCTGGAGGAAAATCGGCTCCAAAGAAACAAACGCTTGCGGTGGTCATGTGAACGAGATCGAACAACATACCTACTTAAATTTCACATAAATAAATTATTCTGTGATTTATATAAATACAAAATTGTTATGCTCTTATGGAATTAAATAACCCTGAGTGTTTAAAGAAAAATAAAAATGTCAATTTAGTTTTCCAGGGGCAATTTCATTGAAAATCCCTATAATTGGCTATTCAAATTCATCTACATAGATTTTAAAATAGTAAATGAAAATATTATAAACGTTAATACAACAGTACATTATTTATTGAATCTTAGTCAGAAGAGTCTTAATTACAAAAATAAAGTAATTTGCTAATAAATACTTAACTTCAATATCAATGCATAGACGGAGCTTTCAACTCGCTGGTGGATGATTCTCAATTCGTAGCATATATACAAAGTCAAAAATGTTACCTGGTGAGGATATTCGCATTAACAGCTTATTACGGCGGAACGGGGAATGTTGTAGTGCATAAAGTGATCACTTAACCCAGCTAATGACAGGTCATAAACCCTGTAAACGCTCGAATATCCATAATCCTAAATTTGATCAAAAATTCTACCTCATCTCTGCAGGGATATAAAAAAAAATATACTACTAGTATAGTTTCTATAACTATAACGAAAGTATAGTAGTGTTTAAATAAATGCAAGTGGTCTAAGTAACAAAGTGTTTTATTTATTTTATTTAATACAACAGTTTTTATATTTAATTTGTTTAGAGCAATTTTTATTTTCCATGAAAAATACAATGGGCAAATATGACTTTATACCTCTACGGTCTACGGCATAAACGAACATCGACGTCCAATTGATGTACAATGCGTCAGGAGGTCATTGCTATAGGGTTGGTCGTTAATCAGCCTGATCTATTGATAGTAAAACTATGATATTGTACGAGTCTAGTTGATACAGTGAAATGTCAGAAGCCCTAGACAAACATTATCTTGTGATATCTGCTCTTTTGTGTCAATTATATTCACACGATCACAAGGGATTAAAACGAAATAAAATATATTTTTATTTATATCCCATTTTGGGTCGTGTTCAAAATACTTGCATACAAATCTGGGATTTTCTCCCAAGACGGGAGTAGGTATAATTTTTTAATTTATATCCCTAACAGAGATGAGGTAGAATTTTTTTCAAATTCACGAATATGGATAGTCGAGCGTTTACAGGGCTTATTTACCTGTCATTGGCCTGGGTTAAGTCGGCCACTTTATGTAGGCCTACTAAAATAAAATACTTTAATATTGCTTTATAAATATTCCGCTTGAAACTCGCTCATTTCGTAGGTTCTAGTTTAAACGCAATAAATTAATGTGTGTGTTTTTATGGCTATTTAGTCAGCTCTAAAATTTAACCATGTTTCGTTCCCTTTATATCTCGCTTTTTTGAGAATGTTAAACTGAAATTTGAATGAGGGAAACATGTAAATAGGCAGCACTATGACATAATGCTAGAAAAATGGAAAATTTAATATTTGAACGATTTTTTGTTTTCGCTCTGATCTCGCTTGTTTTGATGTAAAACCAAAATATGAATGAAGGATTCATAATGTGATTAGCAGCTCATGTTTACAGCTGGTGAAACAAAACTCGATGTACAAGCGGGAAATGGTGTATCTTCATCGTAATTTGGAGACGAATATGTTGTAATATGACTTTTTAATCTGAGCTGAAAAAAATTTTTTTTTCTTCAAACAAATGTTTTCCACAGTAAGGTAGATTAAGTGAATTCGCTCAAATTCTTAATAAAACGCGTTTTTAAATTTGTTTTCTTCCATGGATAGTATTAATTTGAGTTAAATTCATGACATATCAATCTGATATTTGACAATACGTTTTGAATTTTTCTCGAAAACTAAGGGTCAAATACATAAAAATAAAAATTCTACAAAATCGACTCCAAATGCATTTGGAGTAATCACTGGCTTTCCGCTTGTACATCGAGTTTGTGTACACCTGATAGTAAGGATAATTTTTAAAAAAAAAATAGGTATTTGAGTTTTTTTTACTTCATAGACGCTTTTTTTATTGAAAACGAAAATTTGAACAAGGGATTGTATGTGATTAGGCAGCTCTACTACTACGACAAAAAAGTTTTTAATTTGTATTATAATCTGTGTTTTTTGCGCAGATTCAAGATTTGTTAATGGCATGATTTATGAACATTTTGGTGAGGGATACAAGTATGTGAAATTGTATTGTTATATTTAAATAAAATAGTATAATTTTATTATCATTCATATAGTTAATGACGAGGTTTAATCAACATCCCATTTAAATTTATTACGTAACTTTTACGGACTAAACAGTAAACAGTTTTCGGTAACATGTCAGTTGTATTTTTTCCTTCCTTGATATCCTTGTATCTAAATATGAAAACAGAGGTATCGATAATAAAGAATGTTTCAATTCGCAGAATCTGTAATATTGTTTCAAAACTTTTCGGTCCTATTTACCCACAAACAGGCGAGCGTATATTTGAAATATTACTTGTTAAAAGTATCTTATACTTGTTCATCGCGGCAAACAATTTGAGCTAATTATTTCACATTGGCTAATGTAAATTTTACTTGACATCCGCCAAAGAAAGCCCTTCCTACAATCATGCACACCCTGACCAATAGACAAATTAATTTACTTGATAGTATTTTACTTGAAGTAATCTCCAATAATTGGTCTCTCGTCCGATTTTCAATTTTTTATTTAAAAAAATTGATTTTTCATTGAATTAACAATAATCAAGGGAATTTATTTTTAAATTTGTTTTACGGATATGTATTGGAATAATTTCTTGCATTTTTCAAATCGCTCGCAATATCCTCCCTTTAGACGTGTGACCGTCTCATCACATTAATGAGGCGCTGACTCGTTTATGAATTCCCGCCTTCATAATGGACGGGTTTTATGACGTCATTAGCCAAAAACGGGCGTTAAAAGTCCACTCGTAATTTTCGTCTGTTTTTAAAACATAAATTTATTAAATGAAAACAACATTTTAGCGATCATGGCGTTTTATATCGGTTTGGAATTAAGTTAAAAATTTACTTTAATTTATTTATAACTTTTTCAAAGGATATTTCATGCTATCGTGAAAAAGCAATATTATTGTATCATCAGTATAATAGCCGTATCCAATTAATATTATGTTGGCTTCGGAAGTCGTCATTCTGCTTCTTTATCTGTGTTTTCTTCATCGTATTTCTCTACTTTTTCTTCTAATTTTACTTTTTTGTCTCTTTCTGCTTTATTTGCTCGTTTTACCCTAAATACAACCATCTATAACAATTTAACAGTATCATGTTTTATATAACCTGAGAGTATCTAAGAAATATGTATAATATGCGATTTCTTTAGAATCATTGTCGCATTTTTCATTTGCAATTTCAGTAATCCAAGTATTGATTTTGTTATGCAAGGCAATAAGTAGACTTCGGTTGCCAATAATAGATTTGTGACTTAAACACACGCATCTGTGCATTTTCCCTGCAGTTCATCTAATATTTAGTTTTCGAACTGTGAAACATTTGATATACTTGTGTTACATTACATTAGGTAAATAAATATAAAAATATAGATACTTACAGAAATGTAATAATACCTAATTATAGCATATGATCGAAAAACTAGCTACTACTTTAAATATCTGTGAACAATCAATAATTTTTTAGATTTTTCAATATCTATAATAAATACGATTGGCTCATCGAAGCCACAAGTTAACTTAGTAGTTTTAGTTTTTTTTTCTAATTTAATTATTCTAATATATTAGTAGGCAGGGTTTAAACGTCAGTCCAATAATTAAAAATCACATTTATCTTTCTTATTTTTTTATATATCTTTTAATTATTGAAAATAATAAACGCCATTTTGTGGCACTGAACTAAACTGAAAGTGTCCTAATTCATTCCAACGGTTTGTGATTTCAGGAGAAGTGGACTAGTAATAATAGTGCGTGTATGCAGCTCCAGCCGGCCGTACAGCTCCCCCCTCCACTACTAGAGGAGTCCCTCTATGTCAGCCCCATCCCTAAACCGAGGCAAGCACAGCCCTTGATTCATCTAAAGATAATATTATGTTCATTATAAGTTTTACTCATTATTTCTTTAGCAACTGCCTGAGTGTAGACGTCGAGAAACCCCAAGGAAAACATGGCATGATAAAGTAAAAAATGTATTAAAAACATAGACAGACAAGTTATTTCAAAGAGGGCTGTCAAAATGTTCCATGTTATCTTAACATGTCTCAGTGTTACATTTCCAAAAAAGACGTTCGTCCGTTGGGAAGAACCTATAGGTATATATATATTATACATATTCGTATACATATTATAAGTTAAGAGGGAAACAAAATGATTAGAATGTATTATGTAGATAGTGGAAGACAGGTATGGTTCCTCCTTCGGAGTAATATTTATGAAGAGAACAACAACAGTAATCGAGTATGAGTTAATTGTCTAAGGCCCGGCGCGCACTGCGATTTTTGCCCGCGCGATGGTTTTCCCGAAAAAATGTAACACATGGGTTTAGATGGGAACGCGAGCACTAGCGGGCAAACTATCGCGACGGGCGAAAAATCTTAGCCTGCTACATTTTGGGAGCGAGGCGATTCCCGCAAACGAAAATGTCTTCTAGTAAAGAATAACGCTCGAGAGAGCTTTACCTACACCAATAAAGTTAGATTGCCAAAAATGACTAACCATCTTCTCAACAGATGTCACTAGAGAGAAAAAATATTAAAATCTGTCGAAAAACCAATTCAAATGTGGATACTTCTGTACAAACTCAACATATATAGAAGTTTCAAAAAATTGTCATGTATGGTTGTCAGATGATAGGCGGAATGGGGAATGTTGTAGTACATCAAGTGGCTACTTAACCCAGCCAATGACAGGTCATAAGCCCTGTAAACGCCTAGATAAACCCACATTCGTTTCCAGAGTTTCTCTGTCTCTGTTGAGATATCAATAATATCTGATATCAGCCCAGCATGGGTATAATCCAGTAATTTGTCTACAAGTATTTGTATACGTTCAAAATGTTGTTGTTGAAAATGAAACATTTTATAAACTAGTATCGGGGCGCACGCACTGCGGGCAAACTATCGCAGCATTGTTATCCGAGTTATCCCAGATGTTCATAATGTGTATCCCAAATCGGTATCTTTGTGTTTTCTACTTGTAAGACCTGGCCATTGCTAATTATTGTTCTGTGAATTGATGCATTTTCGACTGGCGTAAAAAGCGATTTTCTGCTCGCAATGGGCGCGGGGCTGTTTCTCTTCAAAAAATGGGAGTTCGATCGGGGTAGAAACTAACATACCCTACTACTGTTAATTTGGACCGACTCTGGTTGGTTTGGGTAATGGAAACATGATAATTATAATACATAAGCCGAGACAGTGGTAGGGGTACAATGAAAGCATTTGTTCGCGTACATAACGTAAATTCATCCGTATTTTTATCACACTAACAATCTTAAAATCGCGGTTTAGCTTGTTGAAAAAATTGGTAGAGTTGTCTGGACTGAAAAAAGACTCAATAGTCTTTAAAGCAGTCTAGGGAAAGGGTGGGGCTTTCATTGTAGTGCCCTCCAGGGCTAAATCGTGACAAGGAACGGAAGAAAATAGCCTATCCATATTCTTAGCCATCTTTATTTAATAAAGATCATTGATTAGAAAGTGGAGACGTGAATAGTCGGAATGCGTGCATGAGAAGATTACGAATGTGAATGAAGTATGCTAAGACAGAGTACTTTCAGCCTTATGGCAATCATCCGTCTTCGGAAGACGATGAAGATGCGGCAGTGATCAGGAAGGCAGGGGAGAAAAGCTGCTTCTCTGGTGACTGTGAAGTCCTATACGAGACCTGCACAGTCGACCACATCTCTCACACCTCCAGGTTGTGGGGGGATCCAGTTAGAAGCTGCTTCACTCGCTGTCTTCTAAGTCTCAAACTTTCCAGGCAGAGATTGTCATGTGCCGCTCTGCCTTCCCTTAGCTCCCTCCTCCATGCCATCCTGTCCCTGGCATGGTTTTTCATTATCAGTGTCAGACATCCTTAAAGCGCAATCGCTGACCTCCATGGGATATTTTGGCGTTGCAAAGTTCACCATACAAAATATCTTTTGGTATTCGGCCATCCTCCAATCGTTTCTCCTACTTTCTGGCTAACCCTTGGATGAAATGGTGTGATGGTTAGTTGGCTAGTTGGTTAGTTGGTTAGTTGGTTAGTTGGTTAGTTTGGTTAGTTGCTGGCTAGCCCAGCCCAGAGTTGACTATTAGCTTGTGTATTGTGTCGACAGGCTTGGCAAGCGCTGCTACCTGACGCAGGTGGTGACCCTCGCCCTACTGCCAGTCGTGGCGCTGATCGTCCAGAACTGCTCCGCCATGATGAGGGTCTGCGGGGATTACGATGATGCTGTCTCCATCAGAAATGAGGTATATATATATTTAAAAATTTAATCAACATTTATCTTATTTATGTATATTTCATGATAAGAAAAAACATGAATTTTTTTTATTGCCATAAAGTGAAGAGTGAATGAACGCATTTAATTTTTTAAATTAGATAATAACGTAGATAACATTTTTCGGCTTGTTTGTATGTTTTTAAGAGGAGTATTATATTCAAATATTTTA
>JAGVSP010005071.1:0-38736 GCA_022494985.1 Micrasema minimum
CCCACTAGGTGCGTATAAAGGAAAGTAGTAATAATGATTGTGTTGTTTATTGTTTTTATCTTGCATCCTCTTCTTTAAGAGCATCCTTTTGCACACGTGACTGCGGGCGTTTCTCGTAGTCCTTGATTTTCTCCCTGAAAAGCACTAGAGCAATGATTTTTCACACTTTTTGGATATAGCTAAGAAGCATGTTTGCATTGTCTTATTTTTAAAGGATTTTATTTGTTAAAGGTGAAAAATAGATTATTTAAAAAAATAATACGATACAAGCACTCTTCTGGTTTATATCTAAAATGTGTGAAAAAAATCGTTGCTCTAGTGCTAAATCCCAGAGAGAAAATCGAGGACTACGATTGTACAGAGAATCGGCCGTTGGATTGTACAGAGAATCGGCCGTAGGTCACGCGACAGCACATGCTCTTAAGTCACTTTTGCAGTAAATGAAGTCACGATAATCACCTTGTCAGGACACATTCTTATTATATTTCGTAATATATTTACTTAAATATTTATGACTAGGCAAAGTATATAGGATTACTTTTTGAATCCTTCCTGACAGCATAACTCTGGCACAGCGAGGATCGTCAGGAACGTATCCCATAGATTGACAGTAGCCGGTTTGTACTAGAGATGCTGAAATGGTGCACCTGCTATCTTTCTGCAACAGCAAAACATATTATTTTATGAATAAAAATATTATTTTACTGTATTCCTTTTTTTAAATAAATACAATGGTACTCCAAGAGTACTCCTGTGCCATTGAGATGAAATAATATAATGGAGTTAACTTTGAAGGGGAAAGTCACTTTCGAAATTAGAGACACCCATGCTGAGCCATGGTTTGGTTTCCATAAACTGCCTCCAGGCTAAACGACCGATTTCATCGATATTTAATTATTCTACACTTAAAAGATGGTTAGATAAATGGAATGCAATGTAGGTGAATATTTTAGCTCCGTCGAAAAAGTAAAACAGGTAGATTTTTGATGAGCAAGGACAACATACCTTCTTAGCTTTGTACAGTGAAATATTTTCTTTCCTTGGAGGGTTTTTTCCTTATCCTATTTACAAAATGTTAAGGAACCTTTATACTTACTTGCAAATCAATAGTTGGAAAGTCCAAGGGTGTCAAATAAAAGTAGGGAATACCGATAGATTTTTCGACAGTTCCATCGCTCATTGATACTACACTAGTAAATGGGTAGCTTTTAATTTTAGGTATCATAGATGCTGTAGCAATAGATGTCCAATCTAAAAAGTATTATGTATTAACTGTAAATTTTGTATGTTTTGGTTTTGGGAAATCTATTGTGGAGTGACAACATCCAAATCTGTGATTTGAAAGTATTATGTTAAATATGTATTAAAATATCATTGAATAAATAAATCAATAAACATAATATACCTATGTTCATTTTTTAATCATTGCATCTTATTACTCAATAAAAGTCTGGGTACAGACGTATAGAGGTTCCCGAAAAATATTTTTAACATAAAAGTATAGATAAAACACTAAGATATAATCGTAAAAATTAGGAAATTTGTATAAAAACCAGTAGTGAATTATAACACTATTTCTTAAGGTTTTCGAGATTTGACCCAAAATCTGAAAAAGGGGACCTTCAACCCCCTCCCCTGCCCTTAGCACACCCCCCACCATCGAGGATTTTGAGTGTGTTGATCAAGACACCTCAAGGAACATAATATGTGAAATTATGTACCAATTTTATAAATATTATGTGCCAAATTTCAAAACTACACGAATTATTTCCCCTGATTTTGCTAATTTGCTGGGGCTAATATGGATTTCTTTACATCAGTTCATTTTTAAAAAATCTATCACTCCAGAATTTGTAAATTAGAAATCACCCATCTTGCATATTATTAATTAATAATTACTAATATAAACACATGTATGAATATTATGGATACCTAATTATGACCCTTATAAAATAAATTTATTAACCTGCTTGGTGCATGATATATCTTGACATTGCCACATACTCTTTATGATCAGGGGGTGAAGGTTTAATAAGATTTTCTTTTTCATCTCTCATCTTTTCATTTGAAGAACTGGGTATGAATATTTCCTCGTTATCATCATAATTTCTCAAAATTCTACCATTGCTTGTTGTCAATACAAAGAATAAGATAGACATCCACGTCAAAAAATTACTCCTAAAACGCAATACACATGTTTTTTAAAAATAAAATATGTTTATAATCTACAATAAGAAATACATATTATGAATATAACTGCTAAAAAACTTACATTCTTGTTTCTTAATGTGTCCGTTAAAAGAACAGTAATGAATTGAAATGATTAAATTATTAGTACTTGTGACAAAATTTTACATAATAATTATCAAATAAATACATACGAGTAAATTAGCAGTAATTTTCCTATTTTTCGTATCCAAGGGTTATACATGATAACCCTTGAAAAATGAATAGTTAATTAAAAGCCAAGATTAGCGAAACAAACTGTTCACTGATAGAGAAATAGAGGATAGTTATTAATTGTAATTTGGGCCGTCAATAATATTATTGCATTACATAATTGGAGAGAGAGGGGGATAGAATCCACTAAAATAATTTAATGTATATGATTAGAAGGGGGTTTACAGATGTTATTTAAATAAACTTTTAGAAAATTTAGGAAATAAGGTAATATAGACTGAAACATTCAGTGTATTGTATTGTTTACAAACAACAGTGTACTGCCATCTATGGAAAAAGGTTGGAAACGAAAGCTCCTTATCGATAGAGGATCAATAAAGCTATTTTGTTGATCCAATGTCCGCAACAGATCAATAAAACCTTTCTGTCGGAGCGACTTTATCAACTCTATCATTAATGCACATTGGCCTGATCGATAAATTTTATCGAATATTGATATTCCTGTTCTAACTATAGTAACCATTGATTTATTGAATCAATGTAACTAACTTAATTTAGGCGATACCTACAGAATGTGGATATACTAACAAAAAACTGTCCTCATATGGCAACTATCAGAAAATAAAAGTACCTACTTTAGTAAAATGACCATGATAATATAATGACGAGTGTAATGAGACTTCACACTTATTTAACGAGGTAATAAATAATTTTTTCACGACAAAATACTTAAGTTTCCTGTAGAAACTATTATGATTCCTATCTTAACATAAAAACAAAGTAAATTACTTCACAAGTTCACAATTGCGTTTTAGTATTTACCACAGAGATAACATTATTCTCAAACCACAAATACGTAAAAAACCACTAAATGAAACTAATTACTAATTCTTTTTGTTTTAAGGTTGATGTTATAAAACTCTATTCATGAGATTGGACCATTAATACTTTATTTGATATGTTTACGAAATATGTTTAATGATTTTAGTAAAATCGTTATGGACTAAATGAATGCGTTTATGAGTATTTTGATAAATTTTTCAAATCCAGCACCGATTAAATCTTGTATTAGCTGTAATTAATTGACATTGATAAATGTTTGTTTGTTATTATTATTCTTATTATAGGCAGGCATTTTTTGCTGGTGTGCCTATATCTTTTGTACTGCTTCTGCATCTAAACGGTGTCTGAACTAGGCCTGGCAATTTGTTCCAGTCTGAAACCACCCTACTGGGAACGAAGTTTTTCTTAGGGTTGAGGTAGAATTGGGGATGATAGAGCTTCCAGTTGTGGCCCCGTAGGTTGGTGTTGGGATTCAGCTGATACATCTCGTGCAGGAAGCAGTTGTAGTAATCATTTAGTATCTTGTAAGTGCCAAATTACGTAGATTATGATATTATGTATTAACCAATTCTCTGCTAAATCCTTGCTATACCTATGTACACAATCTCAATCGCTCCCTAAAAAGGTTTAAGCGAAACCAAGAATTATATTTTTAACATTTTCTCTACACCTTTGTCAGATATTGTCAACTACAGTATGCAACCTTACTATACTCCGTGATACACTATTCACTCCCGTTGTAGAAATGTATGCCATATCAACAAAATAAAACTTAAATGAGGAAATACAAAATAATAAGAAGAGGCAGTACAAAATTAAAAGTTAAAGAATATTTGCAAAATAATATAATATAAAAATACTTTGACATGGTTATTTCGTCATGCATGTAACATAAATAAATCTTAAAACAAAATATTTACAAGAATAAAATAATAAATATGTATAAAAACTAAAAACTTACAGTAAAATAAAATGCAATAAACGTAGCATTAATGAAACAGTCAAAAAAACATGAAACAGCGTTGTACAGCTTTATTAACATTATAATCTCATCACACAAATACAATTCCTTCTATATTTGGAAGGCGGGAAACTTAGCCTTCAATTAAAATATACTTTACATCAAACTAATAGACATTTGACACAGTGGATTAAGAGCTACGAATAACCGAAGTAGGAACAACAGGGATACTTCTAGTACCCAGTGACAATTTGGTAAAAGCAAGGTCACATAAAGTTCCATTTCTGGCACAGGATGAATATTCATACATTTAACACAAAAGAGTTAGTCACCATTTACCGAGAAAACATTTACCACCAGGAATGGGCCATACAGAAACATATTGGGTTCCACGTTTGTAGACATGCGGGATACAGTCAAATTATAGTTTTCATGTTATAAACAATTAAAATCACATAATACAATACTTTTGATAACAGCCATTATCAAAAATCGGAGAGCCAACTCATACCAGACCGGAGAATATTACAAATTACATGGCACGATATGGACCCTGAGACTTCAGGT
The DNA here is from genome assembly GCA_022494985.1 of Micrasema minimum. Classification (NCBI taxonomy): domain Eukaryota; kingdom Metazoa; phylum Arthropoda; class Insecta; order Trichoptera; family Brachycentridae; genus Micrasema; species Micrasema minimum. The sequence goes on from JAGVSP010005071.1 coordinate 4,772, forward strand.
ATTGTATGACGAGGGACGGGCCCTGGAGAGAATCAACACCTCCAGGTTATACAAGCACTGAATGTCGTCCGAAAGCTTGGTCAACTGATTAGTACCTAGATTCAATTCTGCCATCTGCTCCCACGTTCCGATATCCAACGGGAGAGATGTTAACAAATTCTCCTTCATATTCAGTTTTGTTAATTTTTCAGCTCTCGAAAATATGCCGTAAGGGATTTTGTCAATTTGATTATGTTCGAGGTTAATGGAGTAAGCGTTGGTAAACTGTCCGGGGCCTCCGATGGGATAGCTAACGAAAGCATTTCTAGAAAGAGTAATGCTGGAGAGCTGCTTGAGACTAGAGAGGAGTCCATCAGGCAGCTGGCAGATGGCGTTGCCCTCCACGTTGAACTCGTCCATGTGCTTACAGTTGCTGAGGGTGTGCGGGAGGGCAGTGAGGCGGTTGTACCTCAGGCCGAGGCGGTTGAGCAGCTGCAGGTTCCCGATGGTATCGGGGATGTCCAGCAGCTCGTTGTGCTGCAAGTCTAGCGTCAGGAGGTTCACGCAGTTCCCGATCTCCTCTGGAAGATGTTCTAAGTGATTGTGGGAGACATCGAACGTAACCAGGTTTACTAGCTTTCCAATACCTGACGAAAGCTCTTTGATTTTATTCTCCCTAAGACTGAGCATGGTTAAATTGGTTAAATGTGCTATTCCATCGCCAACTATTCGTACCCTGTTAAACCGCAGAAAGAGCGTGGAGAGAGAAGTGAGCTTGTAGACCACTTGGGGGATATCGTTGAGCTTGTTGTGCCGCAGGTCCAGGACCTTGAGGAGCGTGAGGTTGGAGAGGGAGTCGGGCAGGCTGGTGAGGGAGTTCTCGCTCAGCGCCAGGGTCTGCAGCTCCACCAGGCAGCCGATCTCAGGGGGCAGAGTGGATATTTTGTTTCCGTATAAATACAACTCCGACACATTCCGCAGCTCCCGGATATTGGAGGGCACGGTCGTGATGGAGCTCTTGCTGAGGTCCAGCCGGTGACTTGACTTCTCCTTGCACTTGCTGAGCTCCTTGATGATGTCTAGGTCCGCCTGCACGGGCTTGTTCTTCTTGGTTGTGGGTTTGGGCTTGTTCGACTCCGGGTGCTTGACGGTCACCACCTTGGGGGGGGCGCCGTCGGTGCCCGTCAGGGACGCCGCGGATAACTTCTTCTCCTTCATACTGTTTTGTCTCTCGCGGGGACTTATCGCTCCAGCTGGTTCAACCTCTTCAGCCACATCTTTAGATATATCTTCTAAATGCTCTTGGCTCATACCGTTAGTTTAAATTTACACTGCAATTAACTCGCAGATTGGAATTACTGAAAATTTCAATCCATTTTTGCGAGCAAAACAGCTTGAAAATATCCAGACGTCATTTAATCGATACCAAATAGTGAGCCAACGATTGATTATCAGATATCACACCGTTATACGGCAGAACTTCTAAATTTTACAAAACTGTATAAATCCGCACTGATTATTCATTTCGAAGGTGCGTTTTAACATTTCACTAAAAACGCCAATCCTTTTTGTCGGTAAAAAAGCTTGACAGTTGCGCGACTAGGGTGGATTTAATGTTGCTATACGATGGAATCTGGACAAAAATAGATTATGGTAGGTAGGTAGTAACATTGTTGTTTTATAAAAAGAGCATTTAAAATGCGCTTCGTAAATTTTATTACTCTTATAGACGCTAAATGCCTAAACATAGAAAATTTTCATAGATTGACGCTCATTTTCTCCATATTTTCATAACTTTGCACAGGTTTTCCGCGAATGACTCATAATATAAGATTATAATTTTTGTTTTGGTAACACTAAGATTTCCGAGCGCCCTGTCTTTGCGTGTTGTGCCCCGATTTTTTAAGTAATTTTCATAAATTTGCCGGTCATTTACGGTAAATTAAGTTCTAAACATAGTGGCAGTGTATTGTTTTATTCATTTTATGCTTTTATAAGTAAAGTTTTCTTTAAAATTCGCTACTTAATGTTGACAAAGAATTTTTAACTGCCATGGCCAAGCCCTTCATCATTATAATAGTATTAAGAATGCTTGTTTATATTGAATGAATTAAATTTAATGTCTTATTAGAATGTCTATCGTATCGAGAAGCTACTTGTTTAAATGATTCTATCTACACTGTAGGTACCTCAAAAAGTTTTACGCCTATTTCAAAACTTGGGGCTATTTTAAAATTTCTGTTCATATTTGGTGGTTCATTTATATTTATTATTAGGCATCGTCGTTCCTTGTTTTGTCTACAGGATTCACCCTCTGAAATCACTTTTAAGATCTATTAAAACGTCAGTTGGCCTCAGAATTTTAAAACATACTCTAAATAAATACTTATCCTGTTGGTAAAAAATTACCTGTGGTTAAATTTGTCACCTCAAGTTTTGGCTGTAATATTAAAATGAAGTACATACCTACTTGTATTATGTACTAACTCCAGACTTTAATATTAAATATCTTAAGATAATTTTATTGAAATATTTACTAAATTATCCAGAGTAATTGACGTTAATACTAGTCGGGACATTTAATAACTCCCATAATTATAATAAACTGTATAACATTTTTACGCAGTCTGTTCTTATTTGAGACTGTTAAGGTACCAATTTGTTGAGAAAAAACGGTCACAAGATGCAGCTGCGTGCATTTCAATAAATAACTGGTGGTTTACAAAAGGATTCATGTGATAACATGCCTCATGCATGATTCTTTCTTGACCATAAAACCATCAGCGCTATCCGTTCGATTTAAAAATAATCTAATTGAAAAACAATTGCCGCCTTTACACATACATATCTGCTCACTGACTAAGCGAGATACGATCATTTAAAATTTCAGTTAAGAAATCTTTACAAAACCCAAAGTTTAAATTCTCCATCTTATCTCGCTTATTAATTATTCGATTTACAAAAGGATCGCACCGATAGTTTTGTAATTATTTGTTTTATTTTTCTGCATTCACAGAAAATTTTGCACTTCTAGCATACTCTTCCAATAACCACAATTTGAACAATAAATTATTCTATTTCCCTTATAAATTTACCGATTGTTCAACTTACATCACCGATTTTTTTTTAAATCACACAGCATTAAAAAAAATGCATGAGACCTATTAGGATATTTGGCAACCCTGATAATGAGGCTCTACCAAGTTATGCTAGCTCCAAACTCTTGAATTTGATTGAAGAGTGTAGTTTTTTTTTAATGTTAAAATCAAAAAACGATTTTTTTGGTTCTACGTGATTTTATTAAGTTAGTGACAATTGTTTCGCCTTGTAAGGGCATTATCAAACTGTGGCGTTGAAACATTTACATTCTTATTTCATATATATATAATCAGGAATTTCGAAAAAATCCACAGATGTTCCTCTCCCTATTCTTAACTGTAACTAATAAGCCAATATTGTATAAAATAAGAATGTAAATGTTTCAACGCCACAGTTTGATAATGCCCTTACAAGGCGAAACAATTGTCACTAACTTAATAAAATCACGTAGAACCAAAAAAATCGTTTTTTGATTTTAACATAAAATATCATGGAGTTCTACAAAATAAATGCCATATCAATCAAAGAAGAGTGTAGTGGTGGGTCACTTTATACTACTTGCCGTACTTCGGTCAACTTTCCCAAGTCCTTGAGCTAGAAACTTTGCGAGAGTGTAGAGCCAACATTACACCATGAATTTAAAATTTTTATTTTTTAAATTTACAGATGTCTTCTGGGCGGCCAATTAAGTGTGTGGTCGTGGGAGATGGTACCGTAGGAAAAACTTGTATGTTAATTTCCTACACAACGGACAGCTTTCCTGGAGAATATGTTCCCACGGTGTAAGTATTTTTTTAAAAACAAAACGAATAATTGAAGCATGTAATTTTTTTAAAAATTTGCCTCCATTTTGGAAGTGTTACTCCTAGTGTTGTTGGCATTCTGTTACGGCAATACCGCAGTTTCCCACTAAATTTAATGGTAATGAGATTTTGCTTTATCATTGTTGATAACATCTAACCAAACATACAAAGAAATTATATGGAAGGGAGTAGTCTTGAATAATTTTTTTCTTACTTCTTAAAAAATAATCAATTTAATTTTAAAAAAATCTACAACAGATTAATTCAATACTTCGTAGGCATAGAATTTGCCCATGAAGTATGTAATTAATTTCCTCTATAATTTTTTAGTTATACAAAATATCACGCAATTATTCTTACATCAGTACTACTGTAATAACCTAATTTTTTATGAAATATTTAGTCAATATCATTGATTTCTTTATTGTTACTTTACAGTATTATTATATTTAATTCCAACTGCAGTAATCATTATTTACATCATCAACACAAATCATGTTATTTAATATGTTTGTTCAAATGTCACATGAGAATGAAATGTTTATAAAACATTATTCATTGATTAAATGAAATTATTGATATTAAAAATGACTAACTGTGATCATCAACGTGTCTACACGCAGATTGTAGATATATCGCAGTTGTGACGCGTATATGACCGTAATCTGTAAAATCTCTTGGATAACACTGGTCCGCACAAAAAATCTGAAAAAATTGTGCGTGTGTCATTTTTTGCAAATTAAATTGGGTTTTGCAAAAAATTCGATGTAGGTATGGTAAATGGACATTTTCTTTCTATAGTTATACATTAATTATACCACTCGTGATAGTAATATAATTTTTTTTTTAAATCCATTGTGAAATAACACAAATATTGTTTTTTTTAATTTTACAATATTTGTCCCCTGCTTCACAAGCTCATGTTTCATTTCGGTTGTATTTTAGCATGCGTCATTCATGTAATCTTTCCAAAAGGAAGTGCTTTGGCTTTGTTCTATTTTGTGTTTGTCTGCTCAAAACTAACACAGTGATACATTCCTATGTCCGGTTGTTACTACCCATAAATAACAATTGGTCGACGTTTTCAGATTTGACAATTATTCAGCACCGATGGTGGTAGACGGAGTAGCGGTGTCTCTCGGACTATGGGACACGGCTGGACAAGAGGATTATGATCGCCTCCGCCCGCTCAGCTATCCCCAAACTGATGTTTTCTTAATATGTTTCAGTGTTACTAGGTAACTTGGCATTGATTTTTATTTTTTTATTTATTTAAAACATATTGCAAAGTACAAATTAAAAATACTAAATTTGTCCTCACTGGGGTAACCCATGCCGAGGACTAATTTTACAATTTTTATTATTTTTTAATTACTAACATACAATGGATCCATACATGTGTGTTTTGAATTGATTGTAAAATTAAAATTATGAAAGAAGACTATCTATTTGGTTGAATAATTTTGTTTATCTCTACTCTACCCACCTCCACTATCCAATTTGACACAGCTTTTTTGAAAACAAGTTCCTGTTTTTATTGTTCTGATGGCCAAAGGGAGCACGTTGTAGAGCTTGACAGCATAATACACATAATCCCTCTGACCAAAAGTAGTGTGTGTCTTTACTTGCTTCAATATTTTCTGTGTTCTGGATCGTGTGGCTCTTGGGGAGGAGTTTGCAGGTTCAATTTCAGGGATTCTTTCTTAAAAGTTAATGCAATCCTGAATTCCTAGAATCAGGATAAATCTTCATTAATTAGTATACATAACTGTTTCACTCTAATCGTTCAATAAATTTAAGCTGTTTGCAATTTTTTTTTAATGTTATTTTATTTGGCTTATTCTTAATAACATACTCATACATTTCTTCATTCCATTTCTGCACGCTAATAAACTTGTACGCCTAAGTGTTCACAGTTTCCATATTTTATTTTACATTATTCTTTCAGTCCATCATCATTTGAAAATGTCACATCAAAATGGTATCCAGAAATCAAACATCACTGTCCGGATGCACCTATGATATTATTAGTTGGTAAGTTAATTGTTTATTATATTTTTACAGTATCAAATCATATAAATTATGCTTCCACGCAGTCACAAACAATGAATTAACTACAGTAAACAATGTTTTTATCAAATCACTTGAATTGATTCTCTTTCTTTTTGTATTCCTTTAAATTTTAAGTTTGTACTTTACATACAAGTTCGTTTTAATATTCACAGTTTTCTTCCTGTTTATTATGTTATGAGTAATGTGTAATTACGTTGTGATTGTGTTTTAGGAACTAAAATAGATTTACGGGACGACAGAGAGAGACACTCAGTCTCCTATCAGAACAAGGACTATCTCCACTGAAAAGGGAACAAGGACAGAAGTTAGCTAATAAAATAAGAGCTATCAAATATATGGAATGCTCGGCCCTCACACAGCGTGGACTTAAACAGGTAGTTAAGAAAATATTTTACACTTTTCATCACATGTTACTATGGGCAAGAGGATATTATAAATTATATATTACTATGATGCATGCCATTGTGTTCTACAGGAACATTTTAAATATATGTTTTTTTTCTGTTAGAGTGAAAATATATCTCATTGCAATTAGGCGTGACAAAATAACTAGTAACTAATTATGATCTTCAAGTTAGTAGTTTATTTTCGTGTGTCGCATTATCTGTATATTTTGGTAACCGAATAAGCACAAACTGGTATAGGATATCCAACTCCTCTGTTAAAATAACCAAACGATATTTTAATAACCGATTTAAAAAAGGTCGCTAGACATTTTACAAGTTTTTGGAATAAATAAAAAGTTTAACAATTTTAATTTATTTACTAGTGCCTTTTATAAAACTTTTATCTAGCAATTAAATAGAGTTTTTTTTAAATATTTTTCATATACAGGGATATATTTCAATTTTGTCGGCGAAGAAACAATACCGCCTAAGCGACATACAGTTAAAAAATCACTTTTTTATTAAATATGATAGAAAAGCGAATCCCTCCCATGTTTGTTTATTTAGTTCCTATTATATCCGCTGGTTGACGCGCACAGAGGCAAAGAAGTAATACTAGTCAACTGATGTCGGTTAAATTTTGTATATACCTCCCATCTCTCATATTAACCTAACACTAGGTATTGCCGGTCGGTCAAAAGAAAGAAAAGTGTCCAATGTTATTTGTCTCTCCTGTAAAATTAATTAATTGGCATTTGGGCGGTATTGTTTCTTTGTCGATGATTTACTAATGGTTTGATTAATGTGTCTTCACTGGGATCAGGTTATTGCGTTGTTGGGACTAGAAAATTTCTAACATTTGTGTACTTAATGTTCCCCAGGTATTTGACGAGGCGGTTCGAGCGGTGTTAAGGCCAGAACCGCAGAAGCGCCACCAAAGAAAGTGCGAGATAATGTAGTTGGCCGCGTCTCTCTTGTTATGTATAAATAGGTACGTGCAATGGATTCTTCGTATTTGCATTATTCAACTAAGCCTTTGCTCATGTATTATTGAAAGGCAAAAGAGAATCATACTATATATTTATATTTGTAACAGTATAAATTTTATCTAACTTTTTGTAAACATCGTACTGGTTTGTTGCAGTTATAAGATATCTAAAAAAAATTGTTAACAGTAGGTATCTTAAATCAATTTTATTCGTTTTCTCATACACTTGAATTTTAGTTTCTTTTGTTAGTATTGATAATTAGTTTTTTTTTTCTAAATACCCGACTAAATTTTATTTTCAAAATAATAATTAATTCCAGTGGTGGATGTTTATGAATCTGTATATCTTAAAGGTTTTCCATTCATTTTTAATTATTGATTTAAACTTTGTCATTTATAATATTCCTTATATTCACATAACATAATACTTAGTTGTAGATATCTCATTATTGGCAATGAACCAGAGATGTGTACTGATTTGCAATTTTAACTTTCTGATTTCATTGTAATTTTTTGTCAATTGATGTCCAAAGAAAATCTACGTTTTCACGAAATATTATATAAATATAATATCTATTTTACTATGTTGTGTATTATGGTGGTGACTTATGCATTTGATTTGTGATTTGCACAAACTTTCACTTTTTTATATGGCAATTGTCTGGATTTGAATCTCATTTTACGATCAAAAAGTTTTATTAATAATTATAGTTTATATTTTATCTGCATGTTTGTTTTTCACAAGTGAGTTATATTGAATGATATTGATTTTTACACTAGTTAACTTTATGATTTTTTAAACTAGGGTGAATCATTCAATAATATCAAAGACACATTTTATTTCCAAAAAAAACACTACTATTTATAAATTTGATTCCAACAACATTTGACTATTAAAAAATCAATATGTTAGATACACAACTTTTACATTTTTACTTTGGATGGCCTCAATCTTGAAAAAGAGCAATACCTTTTAAAAATAATAACTATTTATTTATTTTAATCTCATTTGGCAGCTCTCCCAAATAACTATTTAAATGTAAATATGTATTCTATTTATTTTCTCAAGATAATCAATATTCTTCCTTTAATTTGATATTATTCAACTCTCAAATGTGGCAATTTACAGTGAGGTACTTTCACTACTAGTAGATCTCTCAACGCAACGATTTGTTACATGAACGCAATATGGCCAGTCTTAGGAATGAAATATTTTAAATATGAAAAAACACATTCAAATAAATATATTTCATATTGACCCCCATTGGAATCGAACCTGCAACCCCCATGCATGGCAGTACAACGCGCTACCGCTACACCACGAGGCGGACAAATTTGTAACTTACACCTCACAAAAAATATTTGATTAATTTCTATGGTGCGGAAAAAAATGGGAGTTTTAGAGATATGCGGTATTTTAATGTTAGCAATGATTATTATTTTGATAAAGTACCTTTAGTAAAAAGCCCACCTTATTGTTTTTTTTTTATTATAGTTAGTTAAATTTGTTATAATTCGCATAATATTTTCAAGGAAGAATGCACCAGGACAATATGTGGTGTGCTGTATCTACCTCTAGCTTGTGCTTTTTCTTATAGTGGATAATTTATTGAATAAACTCTTTCATAAGTATGACTAACAATGGACTGTAACCAATAATTATGAATAAACATATGCATCACACTCTGGAAATTATATTTATGGTTTTGTATGGTGGTTATAATACTTAAAAACAATTTACTTTGTGAATTATTGAAGTTTTTTTTAAAATTTGACTGGATATGTACTACTATATATACAATATGTCGGTATATTTTTACTACACTGGCGGTGTCCTCATGCTCCACCTAGGAGTGAATGTGGCAAATAAATAATACATTGAAAACTCAAAATACTCACATTTTGTAAAAAGTTTTTTATAATCAATTTTATTAACTGTTTTAATAATTTAATGCCTTTCTTTATGACTGATTTGACAGAATTATGTATGTAGGTAAATCAAAAACAAACAATTATTTTTACAATATAATTGTTTAATACACTTCAATATGTGTTATATGCCACATGTCCGTGTCCTCAATGTCTTAAAAGTGACGCATGGAAAAGGTTAAATAATGGTGCCAATTTTCAAATTGAGTATTTTTCTTTGAAATTTATACTAGATAAAATATTTGTTGCAAATTATGGTATTTTGGTTTGTATATCAGAAAAGTTTAGCTCCTAGATGATAACTTCCGAAATGCATGTTTTTTCCTCAGAATTGAGCGCTGCGCTCTGCTAATTTTAAAGTTTTGTTTGTAAATATTTTGTAATTTTGCAGATTTATTAATGTAAGCTTCATTATTTTCGTAAACTTACAATTTTTATTTAAGAATATACTTCTTCATCAAGTGAATATAGTTTTCATCACTATGGCATTTATCTTAATAAAATAATTATGACAACGATACCAATTTTTATGTATGGTTACGGTACCACTTGCTTACATATATATATATTTATATTGGAAATATGTATGTTTATATAATAAATATGTTAAAAATTATAATCCCCATTGAATTAGAATCTCCTTCATGCAGAATATTGTAGATATGAGGAGTTATAAAATACCAAAAATAAAATCAGTTCATAGTTTCAAATTTTAGCCTTAATTATTGTAAAAATATTTTTTTACCAAATTGATATCTTTATATTTTGTATATTCTTGTAATATAGTTTACGTAAGATTCTAGATATACGCAATACCATTGTAAGAGAAGCGTTTTAAAGCACTTGTATTTTATAAAGTTATATATTTTTGCATGGGTTTGTAAATCTTTTGATGAAATTTTCTCTTTGTAAGTGCAACAGCGTTTTCTTTAGAAAGACCATAATGTACTGTTTAAAATATTTAATTTGACGATGAGAAACGTATTTGCTAACAACTTTTAAATAGTTCCTCTACTTATATTAAAAACACAAATGTATGACGGACTGTTTTATTACTTTTATAATAGTATGGTGTTCATTTAACACCAGGTTTTTTTATAATTTGTTTTATAATATTATGGATTTGTAATTTTTATTATTTTATTGTCTAGGTTTGTAGATTTTAAGTGTCTACTTTTTAATGGCTAACCAGCTGAACATCACATCGTATTTTTAAATTTCGTTTACTGTATGTAGATAATGAAAAACACATAAATCTGTGCTTTATAAACTTGATAAATGCTTCGGTGATACTTGTGTTACCATAAGATTAGGTCTGGTTAATTAGTGATGATAATAGTCCATGTGCGGTCCATTGAAGTATGGTACTTCTTATCATGTAACTACGTTAAATGATTTTATAATATTCTCGAGTTATTTTAGTCTAATTAATGAAATTCTATATTTCTTAAGAGTATTGTTTTGGTCCAATCGATCAACCTGCAGTTGTTTGGAGTTTTCTGGAATAAAGCTTATACCTAGATATGATTATATCAAGTATTGTGAAAAAATATCAAGTTTCTTGTTCACAAATATTGAGAAATACACATGCCAGATCAAACACCCCCAAATAGTTGGAGGTTGAATGAAAAGAGATATTTATAATATTCTGATGGCCTTAAATTAAGTAAATGATAGATCTTTGTCAGGGAGATGATTACTGAGGGGATCATGATTAACAAGCCTATGTCTCTTAAATAAGTTCAATTTGTAATGTTTATATGAGTATTGCATTTTCCCCCAAATATTTTGTGGACTATTTATATATAAAGTGAACTAGTTCCTGGTATAACAAAAAATAAATATATACTAAAGCGACACTTACCAACACAAATCCAACAAAACAAAGCACTTTCACCAATTGCAAAAGTTTACAATGCGGTTATTATTGAAATGACTTTTTAAAATACTCTTCAGTTTAACACTATAATCTGACTTTTCAAAAAACTATCTATAGGTGTTTTTTTTACCATTTTTTACCATGGCTGGCTGGGGCCATACATATACTACATATTTGTCTCCCGAGAGCCTTGGTCTGCCTATATAGGCCTTTAATATCAGGTTCAGGAACTGTCAGAACAGTCCGTAAGTAATTTATGAAGATAATAATTTAAGAAATGGATTGATGAAATAAAAATTATAATCCATTAGGATAATGCACATTATAATTGTGATTTTTCTATCTTTCTCTTGAATGAGTACATAAATGAATAAAAACAAAGTGTTTTTTAGCATTTTTAATCGTCGCTAATAAAGTAAAAATTTATATGAATTATTTATAAAAGGAAAATTTCTAAAGTAATATATCAAACGCACAGCTCTCTACAAATGATAAAAAATGGAACAATCTTTTTTTTTATTATTTTTACATTGAAACTATGGTGAACGCAGTACGGGGAATAATGTAAAATAACAAAACTATGATCCATACAGTACAAAATTATTTATTTCACAAAATTCACAACATTATTATGCTTCATAAACTGAATATACCTACATAAATACATTGTAACTTTTATCTTTTGTAAATATTCGGCTATTTAACAATCACAATATTAATGGCAATGTTCTTTATACTAAAACATTTGTTATTTCACTGGAAACTTCTCTACTTTTTGTACAAGGGGAATATGTGTACATTATTGTAAAAGGGAAATAATTACCCACAAACAACCACATATTTAATACTCACTAGTGTAAAATATCTTATAAAATATAAATGGCATAAGTTTAACACGGAATAAAAAAAATTGAGTGAATGAATAATAAACTTAAATTATTTTGGAAAATAGGTATGACGCGAGGCTAAAGTTGCCAAAAAATACATAAACCTTTCAAACTATGTAAATAAAAGTACGCATTTCTCTAATGAAGCGCTGAGTACTAGAGGAACTTATTTGAACATTTTGACAGTTCATAACAAAATGGCGTCTTAGTAAATACTAAATACAAAGGTCTTAAATAAAGACTTATTTTATATCAAATGATAAGGACCGTGGCATATTTTTTATTTTCGGTAAACATAAATTATGTATAATCAAGACTCTAAATAAATATCACTTTTTATTTTGACATTAAAAAAAATATTTCAGAATGAATATTGGCATTTGAGTCAGTGTGTGAAACCTAAGACTTTATTTATCTGAATACGTACTTAGATTAATTCTATGTAAAACATTGCTTATGATCCTCTGGTCCTCAGCGCCTCAAATAACCTAATTTGTATTTAATACAAACATGAACTAGAAAAAAATGTGTATTTATTACTCGCACAAAGTTATGTCAGACTTTTTTATTGTTAAGGCAGGATGCACTACAGAATGGTAGTTCTCCTTTCATCACAAACTTCCCGCTGAGCAGACTCTTCCCGCACTGATAGAAAGAACAGTTGAAGCAAGTCCCGTGCCAGTGGAATTTGGACCAAGATACACCTTGCTGCTCCGGGCCAATTATGTTTCTGCATTTGTTACATTTCACGGCATGGAATTTAAAGTCGCAATCCAAACACATTGGCTGGCCAGATTTATTATCAGGAATGTATTTTTTTCCCCCGAGTGGTTCGTCACAGTGATAGCAACAGAAATGATTGACGTGGAAGAATTGTCCTTCCGCCGCCGTGTAAGAGCGGGAGAAAATCAACTCGTCGCAGCCAGAGCACCGCGGAATCTTCAGAGCCTCAGCCAAGTCTCTGGCACAATATATCTCTCCTTGGTAGTAGAAATACACTAGATCAGCCAGGAGCTGATTACATTTGTGGCATGTGAAACATTGCGGATGCCACGAGGCATTCTCGCCAGCCCTTTCTGCGTTCACCGCGACCTCTCCTTGTTCTATGGACATGTGACAGCGCTGACACGGAAGAGAGATTTTTCACCATCGGAATTGTCATTAGGATTTATTTTTAAATCTGCTACCAACTCTACCATGTGATCGGGGATTACTGAATCCTCTGGTCTCTGTAACTGGGAATAGCCTGGCTTCCTGTTCCCGGGATATGACGCACCTTTGTTCGATTTTAGAGGAGATAGATGATCTAAATGTTCTCCGATATCTCCGACGTTTTCATATATCGGCATGTTGTCCATACTTGATGGCCCTCTGTTCAGTTGTCCCGGATAAGTATTGTAATTAGGGATGGGAGGCTTATCCTCGTCCTTTTCACGTCCCGAGGAGGGCAATGGACCGGAATGCTGTTTATGAGCATTAATATTTTCGGAAGAAGAGAGATAGTTGGGATAAGTGTTTTTTAGCGTACAGTGGATCTACGGCATTATTTGTATCGTTGGTGTGAGTCGCCCAGCTCCAGATTTCGCCGGTTGGTCCGAATATTGTACCATTCTGAGAATAATTACTAGGCATCATTTGGCTTTTCAAACTATTGTCATTGTTATTCAACGAACAGGGAGTTACAATCTTGGCCCCCTGAGCCTCTACGAAAGCTGTAGTCTCCTCCTTAAATTTAGGATTGATATTGTATTCGGAGCGAAAGTGTTGAATTGGGTTTAAATAAACATCATTATCTACTGAAATATTCAGCTGTTTTAAATCTTTGAATAGACGATCATAAATAGGTCCGTGTTCAACGGCACTCTTAATTCTGTCTGATTCAATACGCATAAAGTTCAGTTTGTCTCTCACAATACGGCTGATTTAAGGACTTGTTTTGTAGTCTGTAATATGAGCCGACTTAGTTATGACGTTGCCCATATTATCGAGGACTAAGTGTTTATCCGTCGTGTTCTTAGGTACATTGGCAAACCTGATCCCTTTCCCGAGGTTGGACACTCGGAGAGGTAGGCTGTATGATTTGGTTCCCGGTACAGGCTGACTACCTTCTGTGTTTATTGACAAAGCATTTCCTTTCTGAATGGTGCCAATTCTGACAATATTTCCCATACCCACGACTTGGTTTTTGATACGGGAAATGTATTCCTATAAATATTGAAAAAAATGTTTAGTATAATGAATGTTGACAAAACAGATCTTAAAAATAAATGAGGTTATTGAGTTATTTTACCTGGTGATCTTCCTCTTCTTGCTTTGTGAGCTTGTGACAGCAGAGGTCCGCTGAGGGATGGTCGCATGCGGCGGGATCTGCCTGCGAAGTTGTTCCCTCCTGCGCGCTGCACCATCTGACCCCGCCACGGAGCCAAACTTCCAGCCAGACTTGTCATGTAATCTGATACCGAAGACAAACCACCACTTTTATAATATTTTTTTAACACCTCAAACAGCCAGCGGGGCCCAATTACAGAGGGTTAACAACGTTCACATAAAAACCCATTGCATGAGAAAAAATCACCATTTTTTCGCCGAGAAATTGTCACCAAGGGCCAACAAACTAAACTGGAAACTTTTTGTCGTTTCACCCTAGTTGACACACTCTCATATCTTTACATAACGGATGGCAGGTCAACAAATTGTCGCAGTGACGGATGTTGCCGTAACTTGCGATCAGCTAAGAAGCTAGATTGAAGGTTCCGGTTTTGAGAAACGAGAAACTAAAGATTATTTTTCTCAGGATTTTATGGTATTTTATTAGGGTATTCTGTGATGTCATTTCCCACTTGGCCCTCAGATTAGTTGAGGTGGATAATAAAATTTAATGAATGCCATTGTTACAATCTTGACAAACTCAACAAGTTGATGCATATTAAATTAGATTTTATCAAAACTACTAAACAAGCATTTCAGTAATTTTTCTAAGGGTAATTTAAATATAATTTTAAATATTTCTTACCATATCTGGTGAAGTATTTGGTGGTACCACATCTAGTTTAACAGGTTCATCTGATATTCCTTGGATTTTCATTATGGTATCTACAAAAGAAAATTTTACTCTTTAATTAAAAATAGAATGCTTATATCTTACCCACATGAAATAATTTTTATTTATCCATAAAACAACATTTGTGATAAAATAATTATTATCATAAACAAACATTTTGAGTGTGTCGTTGTGAAAGTGTCAAATTTGTAATTATTAGCCCGTAATGGGTGAAATCCGGAGTTTTTGTCGACAATATTTGGACACACTCAATAATTTTGTTATAAAAATTTGTTCTGTAATAATTATTAGCATAACAAATTGAAGATTCACATTCCAGTCGGTTTTTCCTAGTAGGTGATATAATTCGGTAAAGAATCTCATTTGTAATCATAAAGGTTTCTGCTAATAATGCCTAGCAATTTTTCAATGGATGACAGAGAGTGTTCACCAAATGTGAAGCGGTCGCGCCTGTTACTTACTGTATATTGGCAGATATGGATATCAAATACTAGGTGAAATGGGGGACTGTTGTTAATACATCAAGTGCAACTTTTCCCAAGCCAAATGACTGGTTCAATAAGACCGTAAACCTAGATCACTATTCCCACCTCCCCTTCCAAACTTCTCAGTCGCTGTTTTTAAATGTCAAATTGTAATGATAATCATTTTAAGCTCATTTAATGTAGGTTATCCACGACCACAATACATAATCCGAGGTTCCCCTAAATTCCTGGTGAGGATAACACCAAAATCTAAAAGTATTCTTTTGTTCAAGCCTCGTGTGCTGAAATTTATTCCGCTCCGTTATTGGGCCTCGTGGTCTATGAGGCGATCAAAAAAAAAAAATCTTGTAACAATAGGTAAAAACATATGCAGTTAGCTAATAAGTCAAACTGTGACTCAGTTTTGTAGAATCATAAATTATACCAGACTATGATGTCAACTGCACATTAAAATAAAGTAAGTGTATTCTATATTTTAAAAAAAGAAGATTAATATGGAATAATATATTTGCAAGTGATCATTAGTTATGATTGACATAAAACTTTGTTAACATTCAACTATTATTCATAAGAGCATGATAAAGAGTTATATATTTTTAGTACTTTGATTGAAAATATGAATTTCAAGTAAATCTAGCAGAGGGTATTTGTATTTCAACCATCAATTATATAATTAATCGAATTGATATATTATGTGCTATTGACTATTTAGTTACAATCAGATTAATATTTAATTATCATAAATCAAAAAATGTTCATAAACACTCTTCTAATACCTTCCGACAATGGGACTCGTCAGTACAAATTAACCCGAAAATCTTGTGATCACATCTATTGGAGTTTAATGATTTATTCATGACTTTATTAATCTGAGCTTGAAAAAAATAAAATTCCTTTATAACAAAGCTTTTCATTCATTACCAATCAGATTAAGTAAAGATTGCACGAAAGTTCTGATTAATATAGCGGTTTTTGATAGTGTTTTATTTATGGATACTATGTATTTTGACTATATAAAATTATTGTTGAGAACGGATTCTAATTTAATATTTGACTATGTGATACTTAAAAGAACTTAAGATTCGGGCTTCTACTTGGTCGGGGCAGTTCCGAGTAGCTGGAACTGCGCCCAGCCGGCCATATCAACGTCCTGGACATCGTGCACATCCTTGTGGCTGTGACACACTCGCCACTCTTGACTCCATGAAGTTTGCAGGTCACTACCACCGGACAGCTTGGAGATGTTTGTACATCGTTCACAGACATTTTACTTCAATCGACTTACCAAATACACAAAAACTGAAGGGTCAGTTGAAAGAAAATCAAAGAGAGACAAATTGGTCAAGAAAGAGGTAATAAAGATGAAATTTTTTGGTATCAATAAGCCTCCCTACTTGATAAAAAACATAATAATGAATATACGAGTGGATGAAGGCATTATGTAGCTAAAATTCAAATTTGAAGATGATCTGGGTTTGGGGGGCGTGTTCCAATGCTTGGCAAGGAGCCCGTCCAATGACTGTACTATGATTGCGGGCTTCTACTGTGCATCTCCTTCTAGTACCCCAGGACATAGTAGCGGACTTCAACTGTGCATTGCCTTGCAAGATACCGCCCGTACAGTACTTCGGGCTTTAACACTTGGCAATCCACATATGAAAAATAATTCAATATGACTTGAGTCAAAGTTATTTGAAACTCTAACCCAATGTGAATAAAATATACACTTACGCGCTAGTTTTAATTCAGGTTTCTCTATACGTTTTTATTATGGTGTGCGTAGTTGCAAATGATAGAACAGTACATAAACCTTTCAAAACAACTAGATTCATTATTAACAATTAGCTTTTACGGCCTATGCACAGTGATTTTTATATGCGTGTTACGTATGTCTACGTCACAAACCATAACCCAATTCAATATCAGTCTAGTATATAACATTGCGCTGATGCGTAGATACAGAATCCCTATCCACATTTATTGTAATGTACTTTGACATTCAAAACATAAGAATGAGCGATGTTGATGATCCCGTCACGTTAGCGATGCTTGGGGACCTTTGTAGCTCATATGTTTATGATTCGGTTAACTTGTATTCGTGAAACGTGCGATTCATGCGCGTTTAAAAATTGCCGTTTGCAGACTACGCCTAAGATAGCCCTAAATATATGTAATTTTTAATAAAAAAAAAGAATATCCTACCACAAGAGTTGCAAGCTGCATCGGCTCCACTGTCATGTCAAGTTTTTCCTTTACTCAACTTCTCCCTCTGACTACTCGGAGCTTGGAGAGCCAAGCGGTGCGCCTCTGACGTCTCGATGCACGATCCAGACAGATCTTAAATTATGACTACTGATAAACACAAACAATCGTGCTACGAAGGATATGATAATAAACCGGTTAATGAATTCAAAAACCTGTACTCAAGTACTCAGGAGTTATAAATCAAACTTTGCACTAAAACGGAAGCTTACTCACAGTTGTTGTCTACAATTCGCGGCGGTAAGTTTTGATTTTTTGAATGAGAATCGTTCTAAAAAGAACATCGGGCTTGCGCAAACACACCCTTCCATTCCCCGAAATATCCATTCATGAGTCACACAGAGATAACAAAAAACGTCAAATTTGACACACCGCCAGGCTGTACAACAAGACGAGCGAATAATTTATCGGGAAAACCAACATAACAATTTTGATAAACAATATCAAATTAGGTACTATTTTTTTGTTAGTCTGCATGTTATTTCACTAATCGCTTTAAATGTGCATTCTGAATAATTCTGACAGTTGGGGTGGTTTGGTTAACCAAAAATTACCGAATTGTATTTAGTTTTTGAACACCCCGGGAGCACGTTGTTCAGTATTACCTAATTTAGAGTGGTGTTTAGTGTTATTTTCTATTCAAAGCTAAGAGATGGCCGAAGAAATAAAAAAAAACTTCAAAAGGAACTGGATGCTTTCAAAGGTTTTCAAAAAGATTTCAATAAAGCAATTAACCAAAGAGAAAACTTTTAGATGGCCAGCTCAATGAAAATAAAGCGGTCAAGGATGACTTGAACTCATTAAAAAAGGATGCGCAAGTCTACAAACTTATTGGACCCAGTACTAGTAAAACAGGATCTTGAAGAAGCAAGGCAAAATGTCAATAAATGAATGGGAGTACCTATCCCAAAGAATTGAAGAGAGTAGACGACTTGATTTCCACTTTAGACAAAAAGCAGGAAAGCCACACCAAGTTATTGTCTAAGCTACAACGGGAATACCAACAAGCACAACTGAAAGCTGTAGTTAAAGCCTAATTTATCATTTTGTTTTACTTCATCGCATCTGTCTAAAAACAGGAAATTTCCGCTTCGTTTTACCATTTGTCAGATATTACTTCCTGAATTATGACAAGTATCATCAGCTATCCATTATTTATTTATCTATTATTTTTATTGTATGCCATCCTAACATTCTTACTTTATTCATATTATACCTACATTATGAACAAATAAATCATAACACTTTTTACTGGGATGGTTTTTATTATTTACTAATGATGAGTACTTTCACTAACAGTTTGAGGCCTAAAAATATTTGGTTATAAAAATTATACCCATAAAATTTCAATTTGTAAACATAAGTTATTCTTTCCCAACTTGTTTATGTTTCACTTTTAAAATATGTAGGACAAAAAATGAAAACTTGATAAATAGCGTTCTTCAATGCGGGATTTATATTCTTTAATGTATTATTTTTGTATACCTATTACTTTGGAGGTATTTTTTAATGAAATAAATTAAATAATTTATTCTTTTTAACAACATTTTGAATGTATACGAATACTTGTAGACAAATGACCTGGATTATACCCACTGCTGTGCGGATATCAGAAAATTATTGATATATCCCAACAGAGTCAGTACGAGAAACTCTGGAAAAACGAATGTGGATGATCTAGGCGCTTTACAGGGCTTCCTATGACCTGTCATGGCTGGTTTTAAGTGGATCACTGATGTGTTGAAATTTGTCATATATGGTTGAATAGTTGTTGGGCAGTATGGGAATGTTGTAGCTACATCAAGTGGCCACTTATCCCCAGCCAAGGACAGGTCAAAAGTCTGTAAAAGCCTTAGGATTATCCACATGCGGGTTTCCAGAGTGACTCTGTTTGGGATATCAATATTTGTTTCTTTTTTCTAGTTAAGTAGGTATAATAATAATTTTTTCTCCTCACAAGCAAAAGAGCTTGCCTTATTTTATTGTCTGAGGGTAAAGCGTTTTAATTGGTAAATTGTATAAATATTTTGGTCTTAAGCCTTTTGTAAATTAATTTGTTTAAAATTTGACATTACATAATATTTAAATATAAAAAAACTGTGGTTTTCTCACACAGGTTTTTACAAATAAAAGTACAAAAAATAACAAAGTAATAAAATAAACAGTAATAGTAATGAACAAAGTAATAAAAAAAATATTTCTAGCATAAGTATACAATTTATAAATTACATAAATTATTTACTGGGATACTTTTCAATTAATCAATGTGTAATATAAGTCTTTAGCATGCAGACAAGGACAAGTGTTTTTTTCACCGAACAATAATTTGTAAAGGTCGTAAAATAATATTTATTTCCGGTCCAAATTTTAATATTATAATATGGTATTATAACGTCTACATAATAATATATTATAATTCATCTCCACCTCTACCACAGTTACTTTTCACTCTATTTTTACAAATACCCAGGAAATTGTAATGCAGAAAGTAAGCAGTTTGAACATGGCTTGGAAAAAAAAAAAAAATTATCTTCAATTTATTCATAACGGACTCGTATTTTAAATTATTTAAAGTTCCTGGCTAACTCAATAAAAATATCAATCTTACGCTTCAGTGCCAGGTCCAAGGAATCGCCATTTGTAATTATATTCTTCATAGTGAAAAACCCACTTTGAAAGTTTGGAAAACACGAACCAGTGACGGCACATATGGTTGACCAACACACTAACCACTATTGATTGCAATTAGGGATTTTAATTTTATTCATGAAAAAAAATGTTAGTTTTCGTACTTATGTATACAAAGATACTATAATATTTAAAAATAAAAAAAAAACCCTACACAGGCCACCTGTTCGTGGGGTTATACAATGAATGTCTTGTGAATTTCTATAAACTCGTTCAAAGCAACATTTCATGATGATAATCGAACATGATAAATATAAGATAAGATATGTTGTATAAGATATATAAAACAAATAAAACATAATTTTTTACGAATTAAGAAAAACCAGTACTAAATATGTTTTTAATAATTTTATTACTAACATGAGTAAACGAATGAAGAAGATTGAGAAAAAGTGATTTTGGTTTATGTTATATCTTCTATAGGTAAATGAAGAAACAACATCATTTTTATAACCCTGAGACTAATCACTATTGATGGGTACCTTCAGTAGGAAAGCTGGGATATTAGAACTATCATATTTATTATTTGACTTGCACATGAAATAGAAAAACCAAAACAAAACTGAGCGCAACCACAGCAAGTTGCAAAAACATAGAAAAGAATATAGAAAGGAGCACAAAAGGATGCTACTAAAAAAGCAATGAAAAAAAATACAAGTAGCCATAAGAGACCTTTTACGCAACCTCCGCACGACATTATTATTATATTCTGTCTCTGTAAAACGAACTAGTATAAAAAATATTTTTTGGGACCTGTTGTTATAAAGAAATACGATTCAAAACCATAAATAATATTCACAGATTATATAATGTTAGTAACTTGAATGTTTCTATTTTCAAAAGCTTTCTCATTTTGTTGTCCTTTACATTTTTTAGTAAAATGACAATGCTTTTGAATTATTAGGTACCTATGTCTCTATTGTTTGTTCAATAACATATCAAACAAAGCCAAAAAAAAAAAAAAAAGGAGTACATATAACCCAAAAATCTAATTTTCAAATTAACTAAATAAAAACACAACTTTTTTTATTAGAAACAGTCGGTACCTACACCTTTTACAAAACATCTTTTGGCCTCATTTTGAAACACTTGTGATGTTCTACCTTATGAATTTTTTGTATCTCGAGTAACTGGCCACGTACTTATAATGCCACGCGACTCAATGAATGAATACTTATTATGAACAAGTAAATTATATTACTATGTAATGAGGGTTTTTATTTTTATTTTGGATAATAACGAGAAAATTTTTTTTAATCAAACTTATTGGAAATAATTAATTTGACTATACACAGCAACAGCATTTCATTCTTGAAATACAAAACCCAGGCAACTTCACCCCAAACAGCAAACAGTTTGCGCATGGCTGAAAAAATATTTAGTAATATTAATTTTTTACTACTTAGCGCCAGTTCAAGGTAATTATATCTGTATGTGAAAATCACATTAAAAAAAAACCCATCGGGAATAGAACCCGCTACGATTTTTAACACGTTTTAGATAATAACCAGAAGGAGGTTTGTATTAAAAAAAATTATTTATCCATAAGTTTTAACAAACAAATTATTTAAAAAAGAAGACGACGCAAACTCGCCTCATGTAGTCTAAAAATTGTGAATAAATCATTGCTCTGTTGCTACATTCTACGGAAAAATTAAGGATTACATCTTATAGAGAAATGCCGCGGTCATGTTTGTGACAGTACATCCTCTTATGGTATCCCGAAGACTAGAGACTTTCTATCGGGCGATAGTTTAGTCGTGTTGGGCTTCTAGCGCGCACACTGAATCAACAAAACAGTCGGGTTGGAGATGAGTGCGCACGTGCGCAGACTAGAGAACAGTTGGCCAACTGCTCTCGAATGATTTTCCAGCTAATAAACGACTTTTGAAGAGAGCGGTCGCAATGAATGTTGGAACAATATTGTCAAGAAAAGTTATTATTGCTGCAATACTACGAAGGAGAAAGCCATCGCCCGATTAAACGATCGGCAAGTGTGCGCGCGTGGAAGAGCGCCATACTTATTAAGCTATCGGCCAATAGTTTATCGATGGGATAGTTTAAAGGCAATCGCAAGGCCTATTAACAAGATAGGGGAAGAAGATGTTGGAAGTTTGAAGGCTCCTAATATTAGGTATAGGACAAAACAAAAACAAACCATCATACACTCACAGCATGAGGCACAAGCGAAGATAAATATATATAAAATAGTACACACTAATGCAATTGGGAAGGCAAATAAAAGGAATAAAAGAAACCAAAGCAAACATATTATGCAGGACAAGCAACCTGCTATACAACACATTATTAAACTTTAATTTATTATCGATTCAAATATATATCACTCCGTATCTCTTTAAACTATCAAATCTACGTAAAATCTGACTTGTGACTTGTGTATTTACTAGTATATTATAATCTGTGGACTTGTGACAGAAGATTTTTCTATTTTTGAGATGTGAGTAGGCACGTGTAGGTAGTAGATAGGTATAGTTTTTTTGGGTACCTACATGAAACATAATAAGTACCTAGTTGGAATATCGATACCGAGGTTTTAAAAACTCCTTGACACAAATGTCAAAATAGCCTTTCAAAAAAGGCTATTTTGATTCAGTAAATGCCTATAAAATTGGTAGAAAATATTGAATTATAGATTCTGAGAAAAATTAAAATAGAGAGAGAAAAATATACCTACATAAATCTGGACGTAGGCATGATATAACATAACTCGTAGTACAACAACCTGTCTCTGAGTACAACCTGAAAACTGGTGAATCTACATCATATTTGGAGTAGAATGTGTAATATGACTGAGCTGACTAATCTGAGCTTGAAATTTTTTTTTTTCTTTTTGTAAAAGCTTTTATATTAGTACCGCAGATTAAGTAAAAATGCTGGAATTCTTTTTGCTGTTGTCTCTTTTTATGGATAGTATTAATTTGACAACCAACTATATGTATTTGAAAACAATTTGTAAGAATTTCTAAAAAAGAAAACAATTTTCTCGAAATATGGGTCAAATAAAAAATTAAAAAAATTCTACAAAATCAAATCCAAATATGACGTAGATTCACTAACTTCCCGCTTGTACATCGAGTTTTGTTACACGGTGTATAACTGTAGGACGTAAGAACATTTTCAGTACAAAAACTGGAAGACATTAAAGAGGTTGTCCTATAATAATAATAAGGAGGTGTAATAAACTCAGACTTATACTTATACTTAAACTCGTACTTATACGCTTAATTTGTCTGATGCCATGCGTATATCGACCCCTCTATTATTCACCTAAGGGCGTTTGTCCCTCTTCCTCTCGCACTTTTCCCCGTATGAGAGTATAATATTAAAGATGTTGTGAACATCATGAATGTGTGTATTATTTGAAGTAAAAAAAAATCACCGTAAAAGTAAAAAACAGGATGTGCTGAATAAAAAAACATTTTATTTAGCAATACTTTAATATCGTAGTTATTATAAAAATAAATTAAAATCTTAAATTACAGAAATATTAATATATTTAGTTAGAAAACAACATTCAAACCATTCATTCATAACAATGGCGTCATTTTAACAGTTAATGCTGCCGTGTTATGACAAAAGTCTGGAAATAGATATTATGTAAATTACGTAGGTAGTATATAGAAAACGAGGTTGATTTTTTCCATCTAGATTTCAGAATGTCTCTATGGTTAGAACAATTTTTTTAATTAACACTAGGTATATTGGTCTCTCCTAATTTGATCACGGATTACCTAATCACATTAGGTTTTTGTCGTTTACATGTATAACAATTTTTAATTTAACAGTTATTTTTATTTATTAATAAACTAAATCAATTAAGCAATATTTACCGTAACAGATTTGATATGATAAACTTTTTGTCTAGATACAATGATTTTGACATACTCACTAATATTTCAATAATAATATTTTTTTTTGGGATAAATAAAGTGTAGGTATTGCTAGAACGAAAGAGTTATTTTTTAAGTATTAACAGTATAACTGATTTTTATGCTACCATGCACAGCCTAAACCTCAGTAAAAGCAAAAAGACTATTGGTTCAACTAAACCCAGACGACCTGTGGTATTGGCTATACAAGTTACTTGGTTTAATCCAATAGTTATGTAATAATTGCTCTTACTCCAGTTTAGGTTTAGCACAGCAATATAATTCTGTATCCGGGAAACATAGGACGTCATGTCCATTTTTACCAAAAATTACGTTTTAATACAGAACGAATGTACTATTTTCCCTATTAGGCCCTAGATACTAGGGGTATACTATACATATACACTTTCTCCAGAATATCCAAAAGAATAACGAAGATAGAGGTGTATGATACAGCACTTTCCACTTACCTAATCCTGTAAAGTCATCTAAATTGGCATGATATCCTATAGTTATACAGAATGGCTTATTAACCAGAGACATGTTAATTTAACTAGACAAGCTATTTCAAAGAGAACTGTCAAATTTTTATGTTCCATTTGTATTTTGCAGTGAAACAAAGACAACTATATCTATCTCCACTATACAATACATTTTAATCATTCTGTTTCCCTCTAACAAGTTTAAATTGAGACAATTGTCTAAATCTGGATATACAAGGGACGGAAGAAAATAGCTTATCTATGAAAATTAATATAATGAGGAAATCCACTGCTACCCGGAATTGAATTTTTAAAATGCTTTCGTATAACGCGAATATTTAAAAAAAATTAAGTCGGATGAAATATCTCAATAATTTACCAAAAATAAATAAAAAATGTTGAAAATAGCATTCATTTCAAAATCTTAAACAATGACGTCATTCTTTGTATCTAAGTGTAGTGTTTTCCGTTTCCGTTTTTAAGATGGCCGCCATTCACTCTCCCTAGAACAGCTGTTGACAGTTTAACTGACAGTTAACTGGAGAAATCATTTGCATAGATTTTTGACAGTTTTGTTATTGGCTGGAGAAATGTGCCGTACCATGCCGTTAGCCGCCTGTTTTATGACGTCACTCCTGCAAAAATGACGCACTTAGTACATAGTAGTATTTGGCGCGGTATTTTGAAATGTGCTACTTTAAAAAATCGTATCTTCATCTATAACTTATAAAAAAATATTAAATAATTTTTTGTTTGCTTAGTTAAATAGTACGTTTTATAAAAAAAAAAACTTTAGAAAATTGTGGATTCCCTCATTTTTAATGCAGAAAATTTTTTTTTTTTTAAAAAAACTACGAAACCATCCTTGCAATCTGTTTGTAAATCGCATAATTATTATGCGAGATACGATGATATTACTTAAAGTTTGGATTTTACATACGATCGGTGACGTCACCGATTGCATTTCATACGAAATCTTTGTAAAACATTAACTTTAAATTATTGAATCTCGCTTATTAATTATCCGATTTAAAACGGATTGGGTTAATCGATGGTTTTCTGTTTTTTTTTGTTTTATTCTGCATTGACATAAAATTAATGTTGTGTAAATTTTGCGTAACTACGACAAAACACTGCTGCATCTCAACATTCAGTCCTTTGTCCTGACACGGCGTGGGTAGTATGGTTAGCGATTAGTAATCTGAGAGTGATGAGAGTGATCAGAAGATGGCCTTTCCTTCCATCATTCCCTTGGCACAGAAGAATGGCATCTGTATTCCTTGCAGTAACACGTCAGTCAGGGGCTGCAACAAGCAAAGACACATTTATTAAATATATTTACGTTTTTGGGTAAAGTAAAGCAGTAAGTAATATTAATTTTTAAAATATAAATCAATCATTTTTCGTTACACAGTGTAACAAAACTCGATGTACCTACAAGCGGGAAACCAGTGAATCTACGTCATATTTGGAGTCGATTTTGTAGAATTTTTTTTTATTCGACCCATAGTTTTCGAGAAAATTGAGTAAGAATTTGATTTTTTTTTTTTTTAATTCTTACAAATTATTATTAAATATAATCTCTCTAGTCAAATTAATACTACTTATTAGGGAAACAAAAGCAAAAACTTCATTTTAACAAGAATTTGTACAATTTTACATATACTTATATGAAAACTTTTTCCGAAAAGAAAAAAAAATTTAGAAGCTCAGATTAAAAAATCCAGTCTGAAGATGCTGTATTCATCAACGTATTTACATGTACCTAATAGTTAGTACCTACCTAGGTATGTACGTTGGAGATCACGGTGTTGAAAATTGATTGGCCAAAGAAACTAAATATAAATTTGGGTGATTGAGGAGATGAGTAAATTGTAACACGAATAATGGAAAAATTTAAGCAATTTTCAAGCATCAAAATTAAATTAAGATTTATTTAAATTTATATGTATTCCAGTAAATCAAGTAGATAAGCATGCGTACGAAATACAATAATTTCATCATAAAACAAAATCTAAGCTTAAAATCTGCCAGCTCTACTAAAGCGACACCTCAGCCAAAGTTTTATCTTGCTTGCGTGTAAAATATTTTCATTTGTGTCGAAGATTTTCAAAATACAGTTTTATTATTGTGCAAAAAGAGTTTCGATTCAAGAACCAACAATACACACTCACATCGGAGCTATCGAAGTTTTAACAAATGCAATAGGTATACCCTGTATAAGTAATATAAATCTTATGAAACAAAAAACATTACGTATTTTGATCTCAAGGATATCCCAACTAAGGAGTCATAAAATGAGGTGATCAATAATCAGAGGTGAGGCAACGGACACAGCAACCCTTGGTATCTACATTCATCCGGCGAAGGCGTTTCGGCTGGCTAGGCCATATACTACGTATGCCTCCCGAGAGCCGCCACCATGCTTGCCTATTTTACAAGGCATCAGGTTCTCGGCGTCCTGGTCGTCCACTGTTGACAATTCGTCGGCAGTTTGCGTCAGAGCTGCGGGACGTGCACTTGACTTGGGAGGGTGCACGGGAGCTGACGGCCGATCGCTTAGCCTGGAGGCAGTTTGTGGATTCCATACGCTCCACATAGATGATGATGATATGATGATGATGATAAAATGAGTATTTAGGTTTAAAAATGATAAATCGAGAGAAAACTAAAAATTTCAAAGGAATTTTGATAAATATGCCAAGAGAACTGATTAGTGTTGATATGCACATTCTGAGAGAACGGTTTGACTAATCACTATAATATCTAGGTAGAGGTAGGTATTTTTTACATTTTTTTAAAATTAAATTATTAAATTTTTAATGATTAAGTTTCTTTGGAGCTGATAACCAACTGTGTTTAAAAAAAAGGACGTTACTCACCCAATATTTGAAAATTTAGCTTTTAACCACAAAAAAGCATTCGTCTGTGTACACTGACTGGTAAAATGATTCAATACGCAATGCTTAATTTAATACTCCTAAAAGTATTACTTCTTCTCATCCTTATCCGCACTTAATGGTGCATAAGGCAATGCTTTAAGTTTAGAGTATCTTGATAATTTATTATATGAAGGCAAGATACGTCAAGTCAAGGTACGCTTTAGCGCCAGTCCAAATAAATTACGGCAAATAAAATTTTGGGTGAAGATAACTAAACATTTTTTTATATCTCTACAGTCTACAGAGATGACGTAGCTTTTTTCCAAAGTCGGAAATATGGATATTTAAGCGTTTACAGGGCTTATGACCTGACATTGGCTGGGGTAAGTGACCACTTGGCGTATTACAACATTTCAGATTCCGCTTATTAGCGAATATCCACACCACTTAATATGTTTTATTTATTTTATAATATGCTTGCTACGTGTTCGAAGCACATCCACCTTTAACTTACCGCAGATTAAGTAAAATTTCGTGAATTCTTATTAAAATCCGATTTTTTATTTTGTTTTCTTTATGAGTACCTAGTATTAATTTGACTAAATAAATGATATTTGATAACAATTTACAAAAATTTCTCGAAAAAAAAATCTAAAACTATGGGGATGAATATATTTTTAAAATTTACAAAATCGAATAAAAATATTATATAGATTCACTGGTTTCCCGCTTTTACATCGAGTTTTGTTACACGGTGTATATAAACAATATTATTTTTTATAGTATCAAAAATATACATTATAGAAGAAACTTACCGTTAAAAAGTCGAAACATGCTGTTAAACAGTGCAGTAAAATGTAGAATCCAGCACACAATAAAGCCACCCAAAACGCCACAAATATTAGCAATAATAGCCATATTATAGAGTACACTATGTTTCCCATTTTGAGCACCTGAAAAAATATAAATAAAATTAATATAAGCATATTCACAATTTACTACAACGCACAAAATGTCCGCTAAGGAACGCACCTTGTCAAGCCTACAGTTGATAACAAAATAATGATAATTTTGGAAATTAGTGTGGTCTAGTAAGCAGTTCTAACCGCGTAACTGCTTCGGAAGATACCTACAATACAATACATGTATCTTGTTTGTGGTTGGTAAACAGAAGATAACGATATATTTATGATAAGAGTTTTCTACGATACAAAAAAAAATCTACAAAATACAGATTTTTACGATAAAAAGGAAATTAAAATATAAATCTCCTGTATCTTTGATGATACATCATACCTGCTTTATAATATATTAATATATACGTACACATACATACATATATGGCATTTCTAAGGTTTTTTAAATACCTGTAATATTTTAGGTATTCCTTAATAGATTCTTAATTACATCAGGGGGCTTCGGCCAATAATAATGTCGCAAAATGTAATCTTCGGTCACCAATTATTTATATTAGATTTAGTCCTATGAGTGCAGACATAATACATTTTATTCACAGGGGGGACATGCTCCACCACGTGACGTGACCACGTGACTCGCGGCCGCTTCCCTTACAAACGTATTCCTCGATTTTTTCCCTGGAATTTAACATTAGAGCAATGATTTTTTCACACATATTAGATATCTACCTTAAACAAATAAAATATTAAAAAAAAATAAGACGATGCAAACACGCATCTGGTCGATATCTAAAAATGTGTGAAAAAATCATTGCTCTAATGTTAAATTCCAGGGAAAAATCGGGGAATACGCTTGTATGGGAAGCGGCCGCGAGTCACGTGATGGAGTACGCTCTTAATAAACCAAAAAAATTGTCGACGTAATTTGGTAATTATTATAGACAGCTCGGATCGAGCAATGCATTAAGCTTCATAGGCAGTAAACATGAATGATTTTTTCCTATAATTATAATCGAACAATATAACCTCAATAACCGTTAATAAAACTTTGCACAGGCAGGTACAATCTACACATAATTATAATTCACAATTATCATTATCAGATGACTATAAAATGACGTATAATTATGATTGATAAGGATTCACGCCGCATACCAAAGGATCGACGTAACAAGTTAATAGCTAACAGTTACCTACCTACCAAGTATAGAAGGGGGGTGTTGATTGTCGATAGAAGTCAGTACCTACATTGCATGACACAATATTACAACACATGTGTGACAGGTAAGGTGTATGGTGTATTGGTTAATCTAGGTGTGTCCTGTTCTGGCTAGGTACCTGGAGATTACCAATCTTTGACTGGCGGACATGAGACGCTGCCTTGGTTCTTGATTGTCAATGAACCATTTCGTAAATTTTGCCGGAGACGCTTAATTTTTTTAAACGAACTTTTTAAATTTCATCATCATCATCCTCATACCATATCCGCCCCTATGTGGAGCATGTAAGTACATAATAAAAAAATAAGGTTAATTAAATACTAAATCTAACCATCTGATGATGAAATCTAGGTAGGTACTATCATTAGCAAAAAATAATAGTGATTATTCGATTATTATCATTTCAAATATACGATATACAAGTTTTTTTAGAGTGAATTTAAAAAATTTAAAGTCATTTAAATTTTTTAATTCTTTGGGCAACTCAATAAAATAATTTATACCCTTATACGTACTTGTATGAAACTATTTTCGAAATGTTTTGTATTAAATTTTGCAATTTTAATATTATTTTGGTATCTCATTGACAAAATTGATTCAGAGTGCTTTCATTGTTTTTTCTAGATTTCTAAAATTGAATATTGTTTGTAGAGTGTAATACAATAACGTCCAATTATAGGAGGTATATTTACACGAAAACAGCGCTATATAAATTATCCATAATAATAATAATAATAGGATATCTCTTTTAATCACAATCTAAAAGTATAAAAATACCTACGAATGTACCAAATTGAAGATATTTTTTCGTAAACAATTTTACAATATAAAAACTGGTTAGTTTCAATAATCGATTAAAATAGATTTTTTATGCAATAATGGTCGATTCATCTTCTTTTAGCCTGCCTACTTAAAAATAGGCACCAAACAAAAAGCTTTCTAAAAATTATTGTTAAATTTAACCACTTACGAGTTGGTAAAGCGGATGCTTAGCTACAAAGCGACTTTTCTTCCAAATATTATGTTGTTTATCTTATTTTTTTAATCGTGGCTCTTCTTTTCAAAATGGCAGATAAATCAGTATACCTACATCTAGTATTTACCCCGTGGTTCTATTCCAAATAAAATTTTCAAGCCCTACCACCGATATTATTTCCGGTTCACTGTATAAAAATTACGATATTTTAAAAAATTCTAAGCTTTTTAAGTTAAAAGTAGTCAAAACACATTTTAAGCTAATTTTATACAGAATAATTTTTGCTATAATATCTATATTTGTGCAATGTAGTTATAATAATAACTTGGTAGGTATATTATGTAGGTAGGTACTTACACATATTAAAAAAAAACTTACTTTTCTATATCTACTACTCTACTCTCCCTTAAAACCGCACCCAATGGTGCATAGGGCGCTGCATTGTGAATCTCGATCATTTGATACATGAAGGTAAGATGATCAGTCTTACGCTTCAGTGCCGGTTCAAGGTATCACATATGAAATATTGTTATGTGAAAATCACATTAAAAATACGTTTTATATTGACCCCCATCGGGAATCGATTCCTCAACCTCGGGCGGACGTACGTACGAATTAAACAAAATCGGTGTGCGTCGGACCACACGGTGGAAGTTATACTTCTTTGGCCATTCTCATACACCCACTCACGCACACAAACAGACAGGATATATAAATGAAATATAAGACATTTTTCAATATTATTCAATATATTATACGTGACTTCATTATTATATTATAC
This sequence comes from Micrasema minimum, assembly GCA_022494985.1. Lineage (NCBI taxonomy): Eukaryota > Metazoa > Arthropoda > Insecta > Trichoptera > Brachycentridae > Micrasema > Micrasema minimum. The sequence continues at coordinate 36,439 of JAGVSP010005071.1, forward strand.
ACCTATATGTTGGTTTGGTTACAACATACCATGTTAACTATATGTTGTATGCCCAGTGACTGTGGCGCCATTTTCTCTTAAGCGCCATTTTCTCTTAAAAATCAGCGTGACGCGGTTTCTCGACCAACATCCCACCCCAAAGTGTCTAACGGGCGCAAAGAAGTATAACTTCAAAAATGTAGTTTTTGACTAGGACAAGTTTAAAATGTGCCAAATGTTTAAACAATAAAAAACTGTAGGTAAGTTCCTACATACTTTAAATTTTATTTGGCTCCCACGAAAACGTATACTATTTCCACAAACTTGTAAAATGTTTGAATAAATTACATACCTACATTACATTGTGTAGGCGTATGCGGCAAAACAGTAGGTTACGTTTGTGTAAACAATGCTATACTTATACTTTATTTATACACTATCACGCCTTAAACAATACACGATAACTGTAATTAAAATATAATTATCTACATACCTAAACTGTCGCCGAATGCACGAGTTATTTCAGAGTTTAATAATAATTCGAGAAACGAGGGAGTTTATTATTAGATACGAATAGTAAACAACGGTTGCTCGAACAGGTTTACAAGAAGAGCGGACCAACAACGAACTGCGATGTCTCAGTACCTACTACACTGGGTGACTCGACTGTGACTGGAGATTGGAGTCTAGAGTTGGAGTCGAGTCGGTTGAACTTGGTGAGTTCATAACGGCACGACTACGCACCGTTCAAGTTCCGAGATTTCCATACTTTATCTTGGTTCTTGGTACCATTTTTGCCAGGGTTGCCAAATCGGAGTTGTGGAGTTGGGATTCGAAATCGGCACTAACAAGGAATAAGATAATTCATTATTTATTTACACGCATTATTCTTGGTCGGCTGTTAAACTATTCGGCGTCCAGGAACCCTGTGCTAGACTAAAAGGTGCTACAAGTCACGTGCGACACTTCGGAACCAAACAAGTCGAAGTTGTGGAGTTGGCGTGATGATCTATGGTACAAAATCACTCGCCATACAGTGTGTCGCATGTGACTTTCAGTCCAGTAGTCCAGGACGCCTGATGATAATATCATTTGGTGTTGTGACAAACGCCCAGGACGCCGAATAATAAAACTCTACCGACAAAGTTGGCGGTAAGTAACAAGGATTTTTTTAACATAACACCTAGAATTGATTATATCCAATTTATTCGTTTAACTGTAAAATAAATATATTTCCATAGAGTTACCTACGAAGTTCAAAATTCAAAGTTTCACATAAGTGCATTCGTTCGTAACATTTGTTTTACTAACCGGGTAATATTCGGTACAAAATGTATGAAATATTCATATATCAGGAGCTCAATCACAGATAACTATCGACGTAGTTAAAAACGTGCTAACCACGTGCTAGAGCTAACCATTTGACCGATCACAATGAACATACGTTCATACCACGTTCGCGTTGCCGAGAACCATAGATGATAATAAATATCGCGGCTAAACGTCAAACGTCAAATCAAGAAAGTCAACGCGCGTGTCGGATTGTTTATTATGTCGACTGCTTTTCTCAACATTTGGCTTGCCGAACGCTGGCTAAATGCAATACGGCACTCGAGAAAGATTAAAAGAAGATATGTGCGAAGAAGATATATCTCGGGAAATGGCTCGTGACTTGATGCGCTCGTTTAATAATCCCGATCGATAACTTTTAACGCGTGTTACATTGTGATCGCGAAAACGTTAAACATCCATGGTAAGAAATCGTTATCACGTCGCTTATTACCGCGTCGATAGTGATCTGTGATCGAGCTACTGATAAGTAAATGACGGATGTTTATGAAACCGAGCGGCCCTCAGTGTTCCTTTGTAACAAAATATTAAAAAACAAAATCATAAAATAGCTATTGTGTCTGTACCTACCCGCAGTGCCCTATTCACCATTGGGTGCGGATCAAGGTGCGGTTATTTTTAGTGAAACCTTTTTTTTCCGAGTTGATTAAATTTTGAGCGCGTTTACAAAACATGGAATGAAAGAAAAACGGTAAAAAAGAATCAGTTTTCTTCTACTTATTTATTTACCCGAATCAATTGGATGTTTTACTGCCTTTCCAACACGGTTAGCACAGCCCTGATCTTAGTTACATACTTATTTGCTACGCCCAAGTTACGCCTGCAGCTGATTATAGATAAAGTTATGTGCACCAAACGCGCCTTGCATTTAAACTTCATGCAAGTGCAACGCGTTTAGTCGAAAATTCCTTACGAATCGTACCACACAATTCCCATATTTTTTTAAAAATTTTCCCCCCCAAAAAAATC
>JAGVSP010005072.1:0-11509 GCA_022494985.1 Micrasema minimum
CGACTGAAAATATTATATTTATTTAGATGTCACATTTCGGGAAAATAAGTGAACCAAACTTACAAAATACTGCTCAGATGGTAATATCTCACACTGTGAATAATAAAGCACACACAACACAAACTGGAACTAAACTGAATGTAATATTATGGCAACAGCACAAGTCGAGAAGAACGCCCACTTCTAAATTTATAATCGGTTTGTTATTTTACTTTTTGTAGTCGTAATAATTCGTAAAGTTCGTTGGAGCGACCACGACAGAACTCGCACACAACCACGCGAGAAAACTGATCTAGCGGACTGAAGTTGGGAGTAAAGTGAAGTGGGTCGAGAGCCGTGTTTCTCAAGTGTTGCTTGAAATTGACGATAGGTGACAGGAAAGTCGTTGTTGCAAGTAACGGGTTGCAACACAAACTAAGCATTTTAGGGATTTCTATTCCTCCAAGAAACCAATATAATATTTTTTTGTGATACGCAGAAAAACAAAAAATCACAAGGTGCACTCGTTTATAAATCGGATAATTAATAAGCGAGATACAATAATTGATAGTTTGATTTTTGTAAGGATTCGTCAAAGATCTAATTTACGAACGGATTGCACTGCTGGTTTTGTGATTCTTTGCTTTTTTTTTCTGCATTCACAGAAAATCTTGGCTTACAAGCCTATTGCGATTGTTGTTAACATACGAAAAAGTGTATTTTTTGTATCGGTGTTTGACCTTGAATTTTTTAATTGGGAAGTTTTTTAGTTTAGAAAATTTGATTTTTTTTAGGACTAAAAAAGTTTACTTGCAGGTTGCACGATTAATTTGTTCTTGTGTCGTAATTTACAGGTAAACTTTGACGGCTGCCGGCGGACTTTATTTACCTATGCGGAAGAGATGGGAAAAATAATTTTAAAAATAAAATTTTACTCTTAAGTTCGCCACAGGGCTGTTGAAATTTAGGTTTTTGAGTATTTTATAGAAAAATTAAAAAAATGGAAATGATTTTTTTTGTTTACTTATTTTTATAGCTAATACATTATATAAAATTACAATAATCTATGAAAACTCGTTAGTTTTTAAATGAGCCGTTACATAATTATATATATTTTTTTAAAAACCTGATAAAACACCTTTTGAGCTTTTTGCTAAGTAGGCACAGATTAAAAAAAAACTATTATATTATATAGGGAGATACGGCCTAAGTATAATTAGGCATTAAATGTAATATTATTAATAATTGTTGTTGTTTTTAAATTCCTCAAAATAAAAAATAAAACTATTTTAGGGGTGCCTAATACATAAAGCCTATTTTACAAGGAATCGGTTCTCAGCGTCCTAGACATCAACTGACAATACGTCAGCAATTTGCTTCAGAGCTGCGGGACGTGGACCTGACTTGGGAGGATTGAGGGAACTGGCGGCCGATCGCTTGGCTTGGAAGCAGTTTGGAATCCATATGTTCCACAAAGGGGGCGGATATAGAATGATGATGATAGATGATGTATATACCTGCCTAGGCTTTTTGAACTCTAATAATATTGAATGAGATGTCATAGAACAGTCAATAAAAATAAATTTTGATGCAAGCCCCTCATAGGTAAAACCCAGCACTTGTGTTTACGAAAAAATTTGGACACGTCAAAAAATAGTCTTCAGAAACGTGTCGCACCGTCGCGCGTCGGTCGGCGTCGCCGTCGGCGTCGCGTCGCGTCGCGTCCGCGTCGTGTCGGTCGCATGTTTTTTTTGTTATTATATAATATGGCAACTCTAAACAATCTTTTAACTTTCAACATTTTCAAGTTTAGGCGCGCAACAATAATGGTGGGCAAGAAAAGTGTCAGTGGTAGTTTTGAAAAATTCCAATTACTTTAGTTTATCATAATTTTGTATCTGTCATCTGCTAATCATAAGTAAGCTTAACCCATTTGTTTATTTTTTATAATATAAGCTTATGTAATTATTTTAGAAGGTAATGAAAGAAAGTCACTTGAGTAAACGAAATATCGGAAGTATTATTTAGAATCCTGAAATATGATGGCCAGATAATCGTGCTAACTCTGGCTAACTCAATGTCCGTCTGTCCGTGGGAAAGTATTCTTATTTATAATTTACATTTCGTATATAGGCAAACACAGAATATACTTAATATCAATCTACTTATATGTCAAAACCGTTTTTGAAATCAAATCATATTTGGGAGAAATATTTTCTCTGTGTGTATAAAGAGCCTGAGGGGCGTTCAATAATTTATCTACCTAGACCAGGAAAAACGTTATTCTTAATATATTTTATTTTTCTTTAGGACTTGGAGCCTTTAGAAAAAAAATCTTCGGTTGCTTGTCAAACCATGTGGCCAAAACTGCCTTGACTTCTCCATCATCACTAGAAAATCGTTGCCCTCGGAGGAATTTTTGCATCAATATAAATAATTTGGAGACTACCTCATTGTTTATTGTTTAGAAACAATTCTGTGATTGGTTTTAGCGCAACTATTACACTGATATGGACACAAAACAAGAACTCAATGGGAAGAGATTCTTCAAGGAACAGGGCATTACCAAATCAGGTCAGTCATATTGCTGCTAATTGTAACTAAATACAGCTGAACCGTTAGTATCTGGAGTAATTGGGGTGATAGTAGTCCGGGGGATACTTCACAAAGCGCGGTCGAGCTGTCAAAATTCCACAAAAGTTTTTACTCTCTGGATTTTAGAGGTACAGCATAGAAATAGGCAAAGCTGTGATTGGTTTGTGGATTTAAAAATCTTATCCAACTGTATAAATTTCGCTTTTAAATAGCCATTTGATTTAAATTATTTAATTAAACCCAACCTATCTTAGGTACCTACTGTATAAATTTTGTAACCTATTATACTATGGATTTACCAATAGACTAATAGCCCTCATAAAAATTACCTCGCCCTGAATCATAAAAACAGACATGACTCGAAACATTTGGACAATGTGGTTTTGCTTTTTATAACAATGATTGTAATCATGTATCATTACAAATATAATGCTGATATAAAGTAGGATGTTTCCAGAAGTGCCGAACCTATTGAGCCTCCTGACAGACGACATGTGGGTCCTGGAAGCCCCTTCCTTCATCGTGCCGTACTTGTACGAGCGCCCTCCTCCGGCATCTACCAACTCTGGTACGTGTACTAACTCAACTCAATTATTAACCTTTCATTTGATCTATTTTTCCACAGCAAGGACCCCTCCACATCATCTCTAGTGTTTCAGAGTTATTGAACAGTTATTTTTATATGAAACCCGGAAGGTATGGTAACTCAGAAACCAGTACACCACAAAAATGTATAGGTAGTTCAAAAGAAAGTGTGTTTTGTTTATTAGTCCATTCATTTATCTGAGTACAAGTAGATACATATTGTGAATTGTGAGCATATCTCAGCTCTTTATATTTATTTGTATTTTTATTTATATGTATTTAACATTTTTTTGCGCTAGAGTATGTATTGTGTACTTTTATTTTTAATTGAACGTGTATTTATGCACCTACTGACGAGTTGCAGTAGGCAACTCAGTAGGACATTTATTGTTTTTTTTAATATATATTATATTGAAATAAATCAGGGCTGGCCAACCCGCGGCGCCTTTACGTGCGGCCCGCGGACATGTGTGATGATTTTTTTCACCTTGAAACCTCAGATTCGGATTCATCACCCCAAAAACATACAGTATGGAAGAAATCAAAACTACCCCAGAACTTTCCCAGTAAAAACACTATTTGACTGGACTAGAGATATTTTTCAGTGCCTTTGGATCTACATACGTTTGTGAGGCTTTTGTTTAAAAAATGAAATATAATAAAAATAGGGCGTCAATAACAGACGTAAATCTGGAAAACCAGTTAAGGTGTGCAACTTCAAGTATTGAAATAGATTTAGAAAAATTAAGTAAGCGAAAAGAATCTCAAATCTCGCACTGAAAGGAGTATTAATCATTGATAATTGGTTTTATTGCGTAATATTGTTTGATTTAAGTGTCTTAATTAATAATTTTTCATTGTTAAATAATTGGTTTTTATTTGTAATATTGTTTTAAAACAATTTTATGTTGATTACTACCAAAATACATTTTATGTTGTTGGTTCAATGCTTCACATCTGCAGTGGCATCCTGTATGATTTGACAGGACTTCTGCGCACATATGAATTTGTGCTGAATTAGTATGCGCAGAAGTCCTGTCAAACTATGCAAAATACCGGCGCTGGTTGTCGTTATGTTTAAAAAAAAAAAGAAAAAAGTGGAATGTTTGTATTTGTGGCCCTTGGGGAAATTTTAGGCCATCAATGCGGCCCGGAGTGCAATTTGGGTTGGCCAGGCCTGAAATAAATTTAAAAAAAAAAATTTAGGCTCACCGTTTTTGACCAGTAAAAATGAGAATAAGATACATTAAAAAAATTGTATTTATTCAAGTAACCTTATGTGTACATTACAATTTTAACATTAATTCATACACATAACAATTATAAAAAAATTTAATACATACATAAACAAAATACAATTAACGTGGAATATTTTTTAAAAAAAAGACTTAATTAAAATGTTAAAAATAAAAGTACAAGTACAAAACCAAATCTTTGATTAAAAACAAATGAGAAATCAATAAAAGTAAGTATTGTTACATCCTTTCTGTACTGAGTCTCTGTGACATGAAAAACATCTATATTGTCAGAGAATCTGTCACTCTCTGGGACACAATATCTCACTTGACTAATAAACTGATAGTAAGGTGATGAGTTACTTTACAGTTTCTTGTAATGAAAGTATTGGGGTTTGCAGGTGTTACTCCCCAGGAGGTGCATGCAGAGCGCAGACGCGTAACTTAGTCCGCAGCCCGCTGGCAGGCATTTTTAATTATTCTTCGTGGAGCTCGGGCTGCAGGTGGCGGGCGGGCAGGGCGCGCGGTGCGGCGCGTGCCGGCGCGCGGTGCGCCCGCTGCTCTTCCGCTCCGACTCGGCGCTGTGCTGCACGCGCACGCGCAGGACGCGCACGGGCCCGCCCCGCAGGCCCGCGCGCGCGCCGCCGCCGCCGCAGCCCGACCCCGACTGGTATCCGCCCGCCAAGATCTTCGTCCAGGTGACCTGACCTTATCCTACTACCATACACTGCATCAGTACCTAAGTGCAGTGAATCTTGTTCATTTGTTACACGAAGGCAATATGACCAGTCTCTAGCTGAAGCTGAAGCACCAGTCCTGGATATCACATACTACTGGAGTTTTACTGTCATGGTTGCTATAGGGACATGACGTAATGTACTCCTTCAAGTTTTTGTATGGTTATTCTTTACCCTTTTGTGTTGGTTTACCTTACCCTAGTCCCACCACGCGTAAGTTATTATTACGCTAGTACACTTTCACCAGCCAATCCTGCCATTCTTCTCCAACTGCCCTTTGGGATATTGAAGTCTAGTATAACTCGGACGACCATTGGTCAGTAGATTGTGAGACTAATTGGGACAAATTGTACATTTTTTACTTTTACTCGAAGTAATGCAGAAAATGGTGCCCTTAGCGATTCAATAAACAAGTTGAATTTGTCTCCATTTTAGCAGGCACCTGTGATCAAGAAAGTGGCAAAGAAAAGGAAACCACTGCGACCACAGTGCGGGGACAACGCTCAAGCTCCTGCTACCACCACCATCAACAGCGCTGGAGCCACCATCAACAATAATGGGGGCACCATCAAATATTCTGGGGCCACCGTCAACAATATTGGGGCCACCAGAAAATATTCTCGGGCCACCATCAACAGTACTGGCCCACCCATCAACAGCGCTGGGGTAACCATCAACACAACCGGGGCCACCATGAACAATGCTGGGGCCCCCAACAACATTCCCGGGGTCACCATCAACAGTGCGGGGCTACCATCAACAGTGCTGAGGACACCACCACTGACCTCAAGGACACTGTGCGTCCACACTCACGTCTCTACTACAGCATATTTAACAAAAAATCTCATTAACTATTATACAAATACTTGCATAGATGTAATAAGTCAATTAGTTTATTCGTGGGTGTGTGTATAATATTATTATAGGACCACAAATTGCAGTCTATCTTTAAAAAACAAACATACATGGTGTAACAAAAAGTCGTTTTACAACCCGAAAATCTGCCGAATCTAACATCAAATTGGACTCGATTGTGTAATATGACTTGAAGTCTAGATTGAAATATAATATTAGTCTTCTTCTCCATACAATACACTCATCAGTACGCAGATGGATAAGGGTAAAAATTCCAAAAATTTTCTTATCAAAATGGTGTTTGCTTTTTCTCTTGGATAGTACTAATTTGAACTTAATGAAGTTATATTTGATAATAATTAGCAAATAATTTATTAAAAAAAAATCAACTTACTAAATTTTCTGGCAAACTATGGGTCAATCAATATTTTTTCTTCTATAAATTATGGTCTCCAAAATGACGTAAATTCACCGTTTTCTCGCTTGTACATGGAGTTTTGTTTGTTACACTATGTGTATCTCAATTATGTACTTATGTGCAAATTTATAAAATGAGATATGATCTTTTACAAAGGCAGATTGTTCGCAAATTCAATGGATTTAACAATATGTATTTATTAAAGATGGCGCATAGATAAATTTTGCTTTTCGTTATTTAGTAAGTTAGTACTCGGGTGGTAATTTAAGTTTTCATTTGTTTTTTTTATTCAATAACTTAATTTTATCGTAGTTCTATTTGTAATACTAGAATCCTCACATCATTTTGTAACCAGAATTCGTTTAATGAAGTTTGTATATTAGCGATCCAATCAACTCATACTGTGCATGGTACGAGCACACGCAAAATCAGTTTGGACATTCAACACACATCTTTCTGCTTTGAAACTGTTCTGGTAAACACCTGATATTCTCTAAATATGATATAAATCAGTCACACTGTCAGAACTTTGCTTGATTCCTTCCTCTGCCGTTAATTACGCACCTCTGTTTTGATAGAAGTAGAACCATGTGGTGGACGGTTATGGTGTTAAGTTACATCCTTTGTGTCTATCTGTCACCATACTTAATTATGTAGTGTATTAAAACTGTGTTGTATTGTCCAATCGGTTGTATTATGATAACATATACGTGATGTATGATATAAAATTCTATTCAGACGACGAAGCTTGGCTTCGTAGAGTGCGAGCTGTGCAGCGGTTACCTACGCGATACGACGCAACTCCGCACGCACCTGCGGGTGTCGCACGGAGAGGCGGTGAGGACAGGGGGGCACCCCGCGCTGCCGTGCCCGCGCTGCCGCGTGCGCTGCCACACGGCGCGCGAGCTGGCGCGCCACCTGCTGCGCCACGGGCTGCTGGAGGAGGGGCTGCGCGCGCGGCGCTGCGCGGCGAGGACCGCGGCCGCGCGCCCCGAGGTGCCTGCGGCGGCTGCACCGCGGGCATGTTCTGCAACTGCAGGCGGAGTCACGCGCCCTGAAGCCGGCCGCCGTGAGCTACCAGTGCCCCGCGTGCGCCGCCATTCTTCCGCAGCTGCTGGGCTACATGAACCACGTGGCCGCTGCGCACCCCCAACACTGGCTCTAGATACACCACTGCATACGTGATTTCAAGTATTTTAATGGCTACTTGACTGTTTCCATCCATTTTTTTCTTTCTTCAATAACTCCCTTAACAAGAACCGCACAAGATAATTAACTTTGTAACTCTCTCTCATACACATGTTATTGACTGAGTCATTAGCGGGAATATTACCTATGTTACCATTTTATTGATAAAATATAATTGTATAGATTAAATAATTGTGAAATCTTGTAACTACAGCCAGTAAATGCCAAGTTGCAATTGTCTTGAGAGACAAGACACTACGAGAAAATCCTTCTAAAAAGTAAATGTATTATTGAACTTGACATAATTATAGAATCTGACAATGTGGTAAGTCATATCTCCTTTATTTGAAACATGTTGTGTTATTATAATGGAGGAATCACTATAATGTATAACATATAGATCGCCCCAAATTTAATATTTCTTATCCATAACTAAAAAATACTTTTATGTAATGCAAACCCCCCCCTGCAACTTATTGATGTGGGCTCAATAGAATGATAAAAAAGTTCACTAATAGATTATATTATATATTCGTTATCTATACACACACAACACATGTACAAAATAAATTCACGAGGACATCAAGAGAAGGAAACAATGATTTAAAAAGGTTGTTTGAATGATGTATTGTGTACATGTTGTTACGCTAGCTTACTCCAAAGAGCAGGCAATCCTCTGCGCCTGGAGTAGTGGAGATTTTAGGTTAGTCTAGTGCCCCGGCTTGACTTCAGTCGCAAAACAAAGATCTCTCTTCAGGAAATCGCTAGTTCGGATGAATCAAGTGCTACGCTCCACAGGTATACGGTAAACAGCAGGATAGGATTCACCACAGACAATGAGCACACACTATCTAGGCTATTTGGCGAGCCCGGAGACCGCAGCTGCGGCGAGGGGTGATGGGCGGCGGCCAGCGCATCCTGGAACTCGCTGGATACGAAGCAGCTCGAGCGCACGCCTCCGCGGGGTGGTTGAAGAAAACAGGGTAGAAGGGGATGGAGGCCGAACGCTCCGTAAAGTCTAACTTGGACTGATGATTTGGCAGTATGGAACTATTACCGTAGGCTTGTTCGCTGGTGGTTGGTGCGCGCACGCCAAGGACATACTCGGCGCGGCGCGTGGCTGAGACAAAACGTGCTGGTGGCCGGCGCGTCCGGTGCCATCTGGAGCAGGATGTCACCAGGGCGAGGGGATTACATCCCGGGTGCCTTGTGACAGCACGGCCGCGTGTTGACGGGTAATATCGGCTTTTTTTACGAGGAAGGCCAATTGCTTTGGCACACTCACACACGAGTGCATCAGCTTGGTTTTACAGGCCTGGCAAGGATCGTTCAGTTCGGGTGATTAAAACTGTCTTTTCTCGGACTCGCCATTTGCACGCGCTGTCGGGACCGTGGGCGGACGAAGTGGCAGGACGGAAGTGGGATCCAAAAACCGCGGTTTATTAATCTCTTTATTATTAGGGTTGCCTGCTTGACTTTGTAAGAGTCCAGTTAAATTTCTATGTGTGGTAAAATCAATCTAAATTTACCTTTGTATGGGAACGATCGTTTTTCTTATAGACGAGCCTGGCAGCCGTATTGGGTCGCATCGGGGGATCTTTGGTTCTCATTTACATAGATTATATAAGGCTCTATCTATCTGCACTAGAAAAAGCTGACCAGTTCCAAGGACTCGGGAGAAAAATCAATCTAAATTTACCTTACGGTGGGAATGATCGCTTTTTTTATAGACGAGCCTGGCAGCCGTATTGGGTCGCATCGGGGTATCTTTGGTTCTCATTTACTTAGATTATAAATTTTCTATCTATCTGCACTAGAAAAAGCTGACCAGTTCCATTGACTCGGGAGAAAAATCAATCTAATGAAACCATGTATGGGAACGTACGTTTTTCTTATAGACGCAGCCTGGCATGCCGTACTGTGGGTAGCTCGGTTTATAGTCGTTCGTCTTATAGATTAATTATTTAAATCTGCACTTTTTAGCCGCAAGGCTCAAAGCCGCACGGTTTATGACTGTACACTTTTCTGAACAAGAAACTGGACAAGAAAGTGTACAGTATTTTGTCCTGTATTAAGTGCGCTTAAGGGGGTCTTCTTATATTACTCGGATGAATAAAAGTGGCCCCACAGGTTTACTGCTCCAGGTGGCCCCACAGGTTTAAATAGCCCAGGTGACCCCACAGGTTACATACTCCAGTTGCTTCAATCACAGAAGATAACTATCGACGTAGTTAAAACCGTGCTAACGCTAACGATTTGACCTAGCCGTTCACAATGCCATACGACGTTCGCCGAGCCGAGCATTGCCGAAGCAACGTTTAGATGCTCGGCACGCGATATCGCGCCCCCACTGTCTTGAAGCGCTCGTTTAATAATCCCGATCGCCGTTTTTAACTTTTAACGTCCGGTGTTCCATTGGGCCGCATCGGGGAAAACGTTAAACATCCATAGGTAAGAAATCGTTCTAGTGTACAGCTTATTGCCGAGTCGAAAGTGATCTGTTGATCGAGTTCCAAGTGATCCCACGGATTGACAAAAGGTGATCCCACAGGTAACCTACTCCAGGTGACCCCACAGGTTACATATTCCAGGTGACCCCACAGGTTACATATTCCAGGTGAGCCCACAGGTATACCTACTCCAGGTAACCCTAGGTTACATATTCCAGGTGACCCCAAGGTTACAGAGCCCAGAGTGACCCCACAGGTTACCTACTCCAGGCGACCCCACAGGTTACATATTTCCAGGTGACCCCAGGTTATTTATACTCCGGTGATCCCACAGGTAGCTACTCCAGGTGATCCCACAGGTTACATATTCCAGGTACCCACAAACAGGGTTACCTACTCCAGGTGACCCCACAGGTTACATATTCCAGGTGACCCCACAGGTTACATAGCCCAGGTGACCCCACAGGTTACCTACTCCAGGTGACCCCACAGGTAACATATTCCAGGTGACCCCACAGGTTACATAGCCCAGGTGACCCCACAGGTAAACCTACTCCAGGTGACCCCACAGGTTACATATTCCAGGTGACCCCACAGGTTACATATCCAGAGTGACCCCACAGGTTACCTACTCCAGGTGACCCCACAGGTTACATATTCCAGGTGTGACCCACAGGGTTACATAGCCCAGGTGACCCCACAGGTTACCTACTCCAGGTGACCCACACAGGTTACATATTCCAGGTGACCCCACAGGTTACATAGCCCAGGTGACCCCACAGGTTACCTACTCCAGGTGACCCCACAGGTTACATATTCCAGGTGACCCCACAGGTTACATAGCCCAGGTGACCCCACAGGTTACCTACTCCAGGTGACCCCACAGGTTACATATTCCAGGTGACCCCACAGGTTACATACCCAGTGACCCCACAGGTTACCTACTCCAGGTGACCCCACAGGTTACATATTCCAGGTGACCCCACAGGTTACATAGCTCCAGGTGACCCCACAGGTTACCTACTCCAGGTGACCCCACAGGTTTTCCAGGTGACCCCACAGGTTACATATTCCAGGTGACCCCACAGGTTACATATTCCAGGTGACCCCACAGGTTACATACTCCAGGTGACCCCACAGGTTACCTACTCCAGGTGACCCCACAGGTTACATATTCCAGGTGACCCCACAGGTTACATACTCCAGGTGACCCCACAGGTTACCTACTCCAGGTGACCCCACAGGTTACATATTCCAGGTGACCCCACAGGTTACATACTCCAGGTGACCCCACAGGTTACCTACTCCAGGTGACCCCACAGGTTACATATTCCAGGTGACCCCACAGGTTACATAGCCCAGGTGACCCCACAGGTTACCTACTCCAGGTGACCCCACAGGTTACATATTCCAGGTGACCCCACAGGTTACATACTCCAGGTGATCCCACAGGTTAGCTACTCCAGG
>JAGVSP010005073.1:0-12008 GCA_022494985.1 Micrasema minimum
TTTGGAATATTTTTTGATTTGACCCATCGTTTTCAAAAAAAATTGAGTATGAAGTTTTTTTTTTCGACATTTTTTTGCAAATTGTTATAAAATATGATATCAAACTCTGTTGGCTAATGTACATATAGCCATGCATGATGCCGCTCCAGAGTATTTAAAAGAGCTTTGCATTCCAGATAAACTAGCTGAAAGACGTCTGACACTTCGATCAGCTACATCTACAGCTATAGGCAGGGTTTTAGTACCGAACCGTAATCAACGCACAAAATTTGGCGAGCGTGCCTTTGCGGTTGCGGCCTTTTGGGTTGGAATGCTCTCCCACCAGAAGTGCGCAACTGCGAGAGTGAAGTGATGTTTCGAAAGAAACTTAAGACCTGTATGTTCTCAAAATCTTTTGATTAATTTTGATAATGGTATTTTCTACTCAGAAATTGAGTTTTCACTCACTTTGAATTTCCCGAGCCGTTAAAATCAATATTTGAAGCGCCCTTGAGGTATATTTATACGAAAACGGCGCTATATAAATTATCTGTAATAATAATAATAATAATTATTATTGTTTTTTTGTGAGACAATCAAGGACTACGATTTTACAAAGAAACGGCCGCAAGTCAATCCCTTTTGATATTTTTACTCATTAAAATTCCAAGTCGGTTTCATCAATTTGTCTAAAATCAGCTGTAAAGGAATTATTCGTCTTGCCAGAGTTTCTTGTCCCCGTTCATTACATTTCCTACTCCATTCTTCGTTATTTAGTCACCGTGATAGCCTTGCATTTTAACACCTCTTTGTGTCAATGGCCACGAAAATTCGAACCGGCCCTAACTGCATTCACTAAACACGAAACGTGAAACACGTTTTGAAGTCGCTAGCGTCAACCATCGGTCCCCGGTCAAGTTTATTTATTTATTTTGTTTATTTTATCGTTTTTACGCATATAGGGCTTTTACATAGACATTTTAAATGATTACACAGTAGGTAGCTATTCATTACCGCCAGAGATGGCATCCAGACACTGTTCCCTAAAATGCACTAGATTTGTGTTAAAAACACCAATATTATTAGTATACTTATTAGCCAGTGCGTGCATTCTACGTATCGGTGAGTGAGCACTGCAATTGGTCGATGATTGGCTACAGTAAAATAGTGCATTACTACGGAAAACTCGACCAGGCACTCGTATACTAATTAAATTTGTTAGTTGACAACAATCAAACATAGATTTTAATACTTTGAACAGAAAGAGCAAATCATTTAATATTCTTCTATTTTCTAATGTTTGTATATTCAAAAAGTTATTAAAAAATTCTTTAATTTAAAATTAATAAAGCGCAAAAATTTATGTTGGACTCTTTCAATGTTCTTTACATGAACCCTGTAATAAGGAGACCAAATGACCGAGTTATATTTAAGCTGACTTCTTACTAAAGCAAAATACCAAATTTTCATAGTTTTTATAGATTCGAAATTGTTTTTTGTCCTCAGTAAAAATCCCAATGTTCTCATACTTTAGTTATTATAATTTAAAAAAATTATCAACGTAGGAAAATGCAATATTGTTTCTACAGTTCTTATGTATCGACGCATCGCTTGTTTTCTAGAGTTGAATAACTAATATGTATACTTATCTAACGTTTAAGGTGTGTAGTGATATTTTTATGTTGGTTTAGTTGTTTGTCCTGACGAAGAGACGGGTTGTGTCTCGAAATCGGTAGACATAGAAAGTTCGGTGAGTATAAACAACTTTTTTTTTAGCAGAAACAAAATTGCTAAGCATTTTAGCAGAAACCTTTATGCAAGTGAGATTCTTACCGAATTATATCACCTACTAGGAAACGCCTGAAGATGACTCAATGGATGACAGAGAGTGTTCACATGTGAAGCGTCGCGCCATTTCACTGTATATATACAAGTTCTGATAATTGGCAGATATGGATATCAAATCTATAATAGATGAAATGGGGAATGTTGTAATACATCAAGTGACCACTTAACCCAGCCGATGACAGGTCGTAAGCGCTGTAAACGCCTAGATATCCATATTCCTTTCCAAACTTCTCGTCTCTGTTGAGATGTCGAATTGTAATATATTTTTCTTAAATTAGGCAATGCAAAATTTTCACATTTTGAAATGAGATTAATGTTGTATTTTCCAGTTAGAAAAAACGTATTTAAAAAGTATTTGTATCACAAACATCGTCATATGGGCCAGCTGGTAGAGGGCTAGAAGCTGTGAAGCCTAGCAATTTTTTTCCCTGGAATAAATGAACTGTTATCTAGGCCATATAAAGTTGTCCAAGCCAAAGGCTAGATATTTCTAACTAACTAACTAACCATCACGCCATTTCCCCAAAGGGGTAGGCAGAGAGGATAGAACGCCACACTACTCTGTCTTGGCATACTCTCTCTTGCTTCCTCCACATTCATACATCTTCTCATGCACGCACATCGATTATTCCGACTTTTTACATGTCCACTTTCAAGCACTTGTTTTACTTGATCATGCCATGTCTTTTTCGGCCTTCCGCGGCTTTTACATCCAGGCACACTTGCATTTAAACTTTTTTTGGCCGTTCTTTCATCACTCATTCGCTCCACATGACCAAACCATCGTAAAAGCCCTTTCTTCATTTTGTCGATAATGCTTATCTCAGCCTTGCACTCTGCTCTAATTTCGACATTTGTACACCTATCATACATAGTCTCACCACACATTCGCCTGAGAGATCGCATTTCAACTGCATTCAGTCTACTTTCATCTTTCTTTTTCAACCACGCTTCACTACCATACATAAGGGTTGGTACCAGAACTCCATAGTGCACTGCCAATTTAGCCTCTTTTGATAAGCACATATTAGATACTAGGTACCGACTTTAAGGCACCATTAATTCTGTTACCGGCACTAACCCTCCTTTCAATGTCCTTATCCATATTTCCATCACTAGTGAACATGCTTCCCAGATATACAAGTTCTCCACCTGTTTCAAGCTAAGATATTTCAGCTTTTAATAATGCTCGTAGACAAAATTTTGTTTTTTTGCGATCTTTTAGGATCGGACAGTATATTATTTCTTAACTTTTACGTCGCGTCATTGAAATTGTTTGCAACAACTGACTCTGACGTTTTGTCTCTAACGTAATTTTCCTCTGTTATGTTATGGGTATCTGTTCTGTTATCATGTTATACTCTCTTGTTCATTTCTCTACTCTTTTTTCTGCTTTGTGTAGACTTTTTCTTGTTCCAATGTTGTGTAACTAATGTAAATATTTCTCTTTTTTCAGGTAAGCGTTTACACTCTACAAATTCGTATTGTTTTTTGGAAAGAATCTCAACGCTGATTCACCGACGCGAGGTTAGATATTTTATGCTATTTTTATTTCGTGTTTTCTTTTTTTAATTATCCTATTTTAGTTTCAAAAGCAAAAACATTGGAATGGGAAATGTTGTAATACGTCAAGTGGTCATAAGCCATGTAAACGCCTAGATAATCCATATTCCTTTCCAGACCTTCTTAGTCTCTGTTGTTAGCCACAACATTGGTGATTTTGGTTTGGTCTGGTATCTTTTATGGTGTGGCGGTTTTTAAAATTATTATGCAAATATTTTAAAATCATAAGGAAACCATCATTTTTTTATTTATTTATTTTTTTAAAAATAAATATTTTAGCTCTTATGATAAACTCAAATATTTCAATTTCGGGCTGCTTTCGGTCGGAAATAACTGTGCCAGAAAGCAGGAAACAGGTTGTGCTGGAGTGGGATTCGAACCTAGAGATTCTAATCCGGAATCCTCGAATCTACCACTAGACCACAACCCGGTTCATACTGCTACATAGAATTTTTTTTTGTTATATATTCTTGACAACATACTAAACTTGATTTTGTAAAATCTCTACCCCCTTTTCGGTTTTTCTCCGAAAGTTCCCTTCTGAAAACCAGGACATTCCACTCAACCAACCCCTGTCCACCAATCCTTGGTACAATGGGAATCATCCCCCTCCCCCGGGACCCTAGACACCTCCACCTTTCAACTTCGGCAGGGGGCGACCACGACCATCAGCCCCTCCCTCTTCCGCAGGATGTAATTGGGATGTCCGCGTCCTCGCAGGACCAAAGGTTAATGTCGTGTTTACAAAAATATTGCCAATTTTTGGAAAATATTAGGGGATGTAATTTAATTATGCTGGAGGGGTAATCGAATTTCCTAGCCAATTTTTCAGGATACAAAATTGATTATAATGAATAATGTTTTTTTTAAATCTGTAGAATCTTGGAAGTTTATCCATGAGTTTATTGGGATGGTTGGGTTGGGCTTAATACTTACTAAAATACACTTATTTTTATAAAAGTATTTCGAACTATATTTTATCAAAGTATGTAACGCTTTCCTTAAATGTTTATCATTAAGTGTTAGAAATAGATTTAAAATCTTCCTTTGCGTTCATTTATAGAACCTATATAAACTGAAATGATTCAATTTTATTTTTTTTCGACAAAAGTATTTTTACTAAATTATTGTGATTACAGAACTTTTAAAACTGCGAAATATGTACCCATACGTTTTTCAAAATTTCTCTTTAATTATTTATGCTTCTGTGAACTTTGTGATTGAGTTGCGCAAGTCAAATTTTGCTCATCATTATTCAAGTAGGTTACTCAAAACGTCATTAAAGGTTCCCCCTTCATTTTTTCTTTAGAAAGGGGGATAATGTTAATCCCTGTGGAACTCTACGCATGACTTTACATATCAGTTAGTAGAGTTTTTCATCCTTTCATACCTTGCTAGGGTTACCAAACGTCAGAATTTGTCCTGTTTTGTACGAAATTAATGTTTCTTGTCGGGATTATCGTCGGAATGTTCATATATATTAAAATCAATACATTATAAATCAATAACGAATGAATCCTTTGAAAAGGTTGAAATAACTCACAGGTTACTCCTGGCAGTCAACTAATTTTTACGCATGTAATATCATCACCATATTTGCTACAATCTTTGAATATATTAAAACATTCATCTATCCAGTAACAACAACCTACCGTGGGTACTGACTGGCCTTGTTTGAAAGACGTCTCCACAACAGTTTTTAATACCCAAGGATGCGGTATTCTTCTTCAAACATCTTCATTTTGGTCTCTCCATACTCCTTCTGCACTTTATAGGTCAAGAGCCCTTTAGTTGATTGGTTGTGTTTCATCCTTGATCTGTGGACTGTTCTTATCTTTCGATACTCATGGTAACCCTGTACTCCACCCCTCGCCAGTCGGCCATTAAATAAAGATAGAGGGTCGTTGACTTCGCAGCCTAATTCCACATGCTTTCATTTCTGGTTTGTGACGCGTACAGAGGGTGGTTATATAGTACCTATATGTACTTCTAAAGGGGTAGCGGTTTCCATAAGAAATACTTAAAATTCCAGGTAGATATGATCTCGCTGAAATAATTTATCAGCCATGAGATAACTGTTCCGCTAGATCAGAGTAGTAAATATACTAAATGTTACGCTATAAAAAATAAGATAATCGTATGAAATACAATTTTGTATGTGTCGTATATAGGTAGGACTTTTTTTCATACAATCTATATTCTATCTCTCATTTTATTCAAATATTATCTAGTGCATAGTTATGTCAGTAAGGTGGAAAGATGATAAATTACTAAAACTAATTATACGAGTATATACGTAATATATGCGTTGTGCTATTTTTTTAATCGACAATCTATGGGGCATTTTTACTTTTGTTCGTAAACGTTCAAACAGTTCGCTTCAAACAGGTAAAATCCAGAATTTGTGGAATCCATATGCTCGTAATAGGGAGCGGATATGATATAATGATATAATGTATATTCGTATAAAGATTTAGATATACCTAGTCAAAATATTAAATTACCCAATGATTTATAAATTACCAACTAAAGGTGCTAGAAAATGTGCTAAATTTCTTTGTGAAAATTTGTGTTTTTACTTAATGTTTTCTCATACAGAGTACCATAGACTCAAGGATCCATTTGAAACCCTGTCACAATTGAAAATGTCCATTTAATGTATTTTTACTGAAAACTTCATACAAACGCAGGTATAACCATCATCATCATCATCATAACATATCCGCTTCCTATGTGGAGCAAATGGATTCCCCAAACTGCCTCCAGGCCAAGCGACCGGCCGCCAGCTCCCGTGCATCCTCCCAAGTCAAGTCCACGTCCCGCAGCTCTGACGAATCGTCAATTGACATAATCACCTAAATAATAATGCTCGCATTTTAAAGTGGGTGATATTAACCGCAGATGAATTTTTCTTTAAAATTTCAAAGTATCTAATAAGCTCTGTTCCTTTTGGTATTAAGGTTCATGATACAATTTTCCGATATTCAAAAGCTGCAGTGTCTAAAAATCGATCCTTTACAAATCGACACTTTAAAAGAGGAAAGTGGAATCCATCCCTATAAATGAATATACAGGGCTGCGACAAAAAATTATCAATTCTGAATTCGACTCCTAATTTCTTTTCTTTCTTTTTTAAACTTCTGCTCAATGCAGCTACCTAACTAAATAACTCAAACGAGTGGAGGCTATTAATAGAGTTCTTCCCGATAGCATGAATATCCTTGAAAACGTTATAAATATTAAAAGTATATTTTTACAATTCCAACGATATAAAACACAATGATCAAAAATTTTGTTTTCATTTGTAAATTTATGTTTTAAAAACATGAAAATACGAATGATTTTTAACGCCCGTTATTGGCTAATGACGTCATACCCGTCTACCGTGAAGGGAGTGAAATTCATTCCGTAGTGAGCGCCTATATTGCTGTGACGTCACACCGCATGCGCGCCAAATGGAGGATTTTGCGAGCGATTTGAAAAAGTGTTATTTCAAACCGCGCTAGAAAATTCATATGACATCGTAATTTTTTTTTTTAAATCCCTTGATATTGTAATTTTTCAATCATTTTTTTTACAAAAAATGAAAAATCGGGAAGTACCCAATTTAAAAAAAAATTAAGTAACTATCACGCCATTTCCCAGAAGGTGTAAGCAGATAGGACAGAATACTACACCACACCACTCTTATTCATAATTCTTCGCATGCACGCCGATTGGAACACGATTGCATAAAAACCTGAAGAAGTAATAACTCGAGTTGGCACCTTTTCATAAAAACGTATTAAAAGTGTGTTTATGTGTACCTATCTATGAAATAAATAATTGAATAATCATATAAACAACATTTTGAGTGTGTCCAAATACTTAGACAAAAACTGGATTTCACCTATTACGGGCTAACATTAAATTACAAATTGAAATCTCAACAGAGACAAGAATTTTGGAAGGAGATATGGATATCTAACCGTAACAGAGCTTATGACCTGTCATAGGCTGGGTTAAGTGGCCACTTGATGTATTACAACATTCCCTATTTCGCCTAGTAGAATTCCCCATCGCCCCATCCCCCATTTGTTGATTGAATTTGAGTATTTTTTGTACTAACTCCGCCGTGGCAGCCCTGAAAACAAGGACGCCTCATTGGCATCTCTCACGAGGAGGCTTCGCATAAATAACTCTCTAAGAGTCATCCCACCCTTTGTCATATTCCTGAGTACCATTGACTTACCCCATCCCCCAGCTAACTCCAAATCCCTTCCCTCACTGCTGTTTGTCGTGCGTGCTGAATGGGCTAGCGAGCCTTCAAGCACCTCTGAAAATATTCATTTGTATTTTGTCGAATTCGGGAAAAATTTTGTGCGTAAACTTTTGTGACTGCCGTATTTAAATTATTTGAAATCATGTCATTAGAAAAATGCGTCCGCTATTCCGTGGCTGCCACGCATAAGGTCTCGGGTTCGATTCCCAATGGGGATCAATATGCAATATTTATTTCGCGACTTCTAGATCCAGGTACAATTGCACTACAACTCCACTGCTAAAGAAACTGCACTGGCTGCGCTTTCCACAAAGGGTAGAATACAAACTCTGTTGGCTAATGTACAAAGCCATGCATGATGCCGCTCCAGAGTATTTAAAAGAGCTTTGCATTCCAGATGAACTAGCTGAAAGACATCTCACACTTCGATCAGCTACATCTACAGCTATAGGCAGGGTTTTAGTACCGATCCGTAATCAGCGCACAAAATTTGGAGAGCGCGCTTTTGCGGTTGCGGGCCCTGTGGCTTGGAATGCTCTCCCATCAGAAGTGCGCAACTGTGAGAGTGAAGTGATGTTTCGAAAGAAACTTAAGACCTATATGTTCTCAAAATCTTAGGATCAATTTCGATAATTGTATTTTCTACTCAGAAATTGAGTTTTCACTCACTTTAAATTTCTCAAAGCGCCCTTGAGGTATATATTTATACGAAAACGGCGCTATATATAAATTATCCATAATAATAATAATAACTTCTTTTAGCCGTTCTTTCATAACTCATTCGCTCCACAATACCAAAAGCCCTTTCTTAAATTTGTCGATTATGTTTAATATATTGGATATATTTATTCGATATTTTGGTGATCCCTGCCCAGACCACGTGACTCGGCGGACGTTATTGTCGCGTCATTTAAATGCTTTGAAACGTCAAATCGGATGCGGGGGAGTAGCGAAGCAGTACAAAAAAAGCTAATTTTAAAACTACTATTGCTACTTTACCTTATTCGCTTCTATTGTAGCATTGTACCTATTGTAGGATGAAAGTAGATTAAATTCAGTTGAAATGCGATCTCTCAGGCGAATGTGTGGTAAAACTATGTATGATAGGTGCACTAATGTCGAAATTAGAGCAGAATGCAAGGCTGAGATACGCATTATCGACAAAATTAAGGGGCTACTAGGTCCACCCTTTGTTAATTGTAAAATGTAGTAAGCGCCCGGATGAGCGCTCGTTAAAACACGACCAAAATCTGATCGAACGTCGCGCCGTTTGGTTTCATTATTATTTGCATCGCGTAGGTTTACAAAAAATACACGATAATCTTTAAAATGTAGTAAGCGCCCGGATGAGCGCTCGTTAAAACACGGAATTTAATATAATCAAAAATCTACTAATGTTTTACAAATTTTAATCAGATAATGCACTAGATATATACGTTTTTTATGCATCAAATGTTATTAAAAACAGGGGGTTTCTTTAAATTAAATTGTGATTCAACGAAATATAAATAAAAATTTAGTCCGATAATTCACTAGAAAAAGAATTAATAATTACGTCATATTTTTTTCATGTTTTATTCAATGAACCATGAAGTACAAGGGAATTTTGCCCTGACGTACATGAATGTATGGGGGACCCCGTAAGGGGCCTTAAGATACGTCTTTTACGTTGGTTCGGTCATGTAGAGCGAATGGATGCTAAAAGAACGGCAAAAAAAAAATATGATGCGACTGTGCCTGGATGTAGAAGTCGAGGAAGACCGAGAAAGACATGGCATGATCAAGTAAAAACAAGTGCTTGAAAGTGGGCATGTAAAAAGTCGTAATAATCGCCGTGCGTGCATGAGAAGATGTATGAATGTGGAGGAGGCAAGAGAAGTATGCCAGGACAGAGTGGTGTGGCGTTCTATCCTCTCTGCCTACCCCTTCGGGGAAATGGCGTGATGGTTAGTTAGTGTGCAAACATACGATAATAACTTAGACCGCGTTTAAAAAAAATACAAATTAAGCGTGTCTTTTGACAGACTGTACAGTATAAAGTCAGCCTTACATTTCAATGCCAGTCTAAGGTACATATTATGAAATATTTTATATTTATTTCATGTAAATAGTCACATCTAAAGACATATTTCATATTGACCTCGCCGGGAATATAACCCGCGGCCTTATGGATGGAAGCCCAACGCGCTACCCCTACATCACGAGACTCAACTGTAATTTTCTTTATTCCTAGGGAATTTTCCAGTTTAAAATAGATGCTTTTGATATCTCAACAGAGACAGAGAAACTCTGGAAACGAATGTGGGTTATCTAGGCGTTTACAGGGCTTATGACCTGTCATTGGCTGGGTTAAGTGGCCACTTGATGTGTTACAACATTCCCCATTCCGCCCATCATCTGACAACCATGTATGACAAATTTTTGAAACTTGTATATATGTTGAGTTTGTTACAGAAGAATCCACATGCGAGTTGTGTTTTCTACAGATTTTAAATATTTTTAATATTCTTTCCCTATAGTGACATCTGTTGAGAATATAGTTAAGCATTTTTTGGGGCAATCTAACTTTATTGGTGTAGGTAAGGTTGTAATACATCAAGTGGCCACTTAACCCAGCCAATGACAGGTCATAAGCCCTGTAAACGCCTAGATAACCCACATTCGTTTCCAGAGTTTCTCTGTCTCTGTTGAGATATTAATAATATCTGATATCAGCCCAGCATGGGTATAATCCAGTAATTTGTCTACAAGTATTTGTATTAATTCAAAATGTTGTTGTTAAAATAGATGCAATCAAATGCGAAAAATATGTTTACTTCTATTTTTTAGTACCTGATCAGTATTCCATTGCACTTAAATTGCATCCAAAAGCTGCACAAATTTGTCGTTTCCATTACAGCGTGTGTTTGTCATTCTGTCTGTTGTAGTTTGTGAGCCATCAATTTGTTGTACCGTGTCGCAGTCGTCATTATGTGGTGAATCGTTTTTAGGTACTAGGATATTCACGAGGACTTACGAGGCAGTACTTAGTATAAAAAATGAAAAGGGAAAGAGATCCCATTAGGAATTTTTCGCTTAGAAAAAAACAAAATTAATATTGCTCTTTTAAGTTATTAAGTTTTAAGCATTATGGTAAATTATTATATACACAATAATAATAATAATAATAATAATAATAATTTATGTTAAAATAAACTAAAAATAAATATGAAGTTGTAAACTAAACCGGGTTGTGGTCTAGTGGTAGATTCAAAGACTCCGGATTGGAATCTCTAGGTTCGAATCCCACTCCAGCACAACTCGTTTCCTGCTTTCTGCACAGTTATTTCCGACTATTTGAAAGCATTCCCGATATTGAAATGTTTTAGTACCTATATCATAAGAACTTAAATATATATTTTTTTTAATTGAAAAAAAAACTAGTTAATATAAATTGCAATTGACATCGTACCAGAGACTAGAAGTTTGGAGGTGAATATGGAACTAAGCGTTTAGAGGGTTCATGACATATCATTGGCTGGGTTAAGTGGCCACTTGATTATTACAATATTTTGTTGATTGATTCGGCATCCACTTTGTAACACTTCATAATGAATTATGATTAAACAAAACAATGTTATGTGTTACTATTAATAATAGTAACACATAACATTGTTTTATTTACTTAATCATAATTTATTACAATATTCCCCATTTCGCTTAGTATTTGATATCCATATCGGCCAACCGTTTTGAGTCTAAGTCGTGGATTTAGTACGAAAAAGAAAACCGTTATTTATATTCAAAAGCCAACAAAAGCAGACGCAAATAAATGTATCAAACATTCAGAAATAAAATCAGTGCTCAAAAATAAACGGCAGTTAATAATAATAAAAGACATGGCGCCTAACCTAAAGAGATAGTAAAAGACAGAGGCCTTTGAGATGTGGAGTTAC
Source organism: Micrasema minimum (assembly GCA_022494985.1). Taxonomy (NCBI): domain Eukaryota; kingdom Metazoa; phylum Arthropoda; class Insecta; order Trichoptera; family Brachycentridae; genus Micrasema; species Micrasema minimum. The sequence continues at coordinate 11,587 of JAGVSP010005073.1, forward strand.
AGAAGAATGTTAGGAATCACGTGGAGAGACCACATCACTAATGACGAGGTTCTCAGAAGAATCAAAGGAGGAAAGCACCTTATCAAAACCATCAGTGAGAGGCGAGTCCAATGGATCGGCCACATTATACGACATGAGGGTCTCCTGCATGACATTGTAGAATGAATGGCTGTGGGGACATATTCCAGAGGGCGCCCCAGATAAGAGTATCTGGAGCAAGTGGACACATGAACCCAGCCTCATATACTGAACTGAACAGGCTGCGGAGGACAGAGCGCAGTGGAAATTATGATGCAGAGCCTTGCTGCAGACCAATCCCCAGGATTGAAACATTGAAATAGAACAATAATAATTGATTCTGTATAGATATCTCGGCAAATCTAATGCCTGACTCCATTCTTCAATTTAACTCAGCAGAAAAC
>JAGVSP010005074.1:0-13040 GCA_022494985.1 Micrasema minimum
GTTAAGACTCTCGGGAGGCTTACGTAGTATATGGCCTAGCCAGCCGAAACGCCTTCGCCGGATGACAGTAGATACCAAGGGTTGCTGTGTCTGTTGCCTCACCTCTGTGTTCCTTACAAAGTCATTACCGCACAAATAAAATTATTCTAAGACACCTATTCTCAAAACTCAGAAGTCTACTATTATAGCTTTCATACTGTTGAATGCGGCGCCCGCTACTCCAAGCCGCACTCCCAGTTCTTTCTGAACTCTGCCGTGAAACAGTGGATAATGGTTGAAAAATAAAGACTTTGTATTTTATAATGGAATTAGCGTAATATGAATTCAAAGTTTGGTATTATTTCAGTTTAAATTTATAATACGTATTGTAAGATAAGATATCTTCCTAAAATTTAATGTTATTTAGAACAAACAAACTACAAGTGTCTAGTGTAACTGTAGTTCTAAAAATGTATTTTTTGATAGATAATACAAAATGTTCATAATAGCCTTGGAATAAGTAAGTTCTTAAGTCAAAAATATATTTTAGCTAGGTAACTAATGAACTAACTAACTAACCATCACGCCATTTCCCCGAAGGGGTAGGCAGAGAGGATAGAACACCACACCACTCTGTCCTGGCATACTTCTATTGCTTTCCTCTACATTCATACGTCTTCAGCTAGGTATAGATTTAAAAAAAACTTGAAGGTACCTGAACTCTTCATAATATTTTACATAATTACTGATTTGATATTACTCAAACAGGTGTTCATCTTGAGGACGTTTTATAATTCGAGGAAGAAAAATCTTTAATTAACAATGTATACCGAATTCAAAGGTAAGATCTTTTGGCAAGTGAAAATAAACATGTTATGAAATATTGTGATTTCATAGGAGCAAAAAACGTAAACGACCGCGCCGGAAACAAACCGCGGACACGTAGAGTTGAAGGACGAAATCAGATATCTAATAATAAAAACATATTCACCACATTATTATTCAAAAACCGCGAAAGCAATAGTAAATCCAAAAATAGCATCCGGGAAATTAGAAAAATGTGTAGGCAATTTCAATTTGTGCGCAAAAAAAGCGATACGTCTTCCGACACATGTATGCGGAGATTTGTCAAAATAGCAGACACGAGTCCACATCAAACGTCGGCAACATTTAATGTGGGAAAACATGATATAATGAGAATGAGAAAACGCGGCGAACGGACGCTGAAATATTCGCATAGAAATTGGCAAAATTACCGCCACAGTCGAAAACCTCGTACCCGCCACTGAGTAAGGAGGTATCGAGAAATAATAAGAAACTCCTAATAATAAGAGATCAAGATATTTATTATTTATTTTTCCTTTTCTTTTTTAACAATCTTGTTTACATTATCTGTTTTTTCTCCATTTCTACATGACTTTATCTTTCTCTTTTGCCACGTGCACACTGTAAGACTTTCACAGTTTACCCACAAACAGGCTATGCCTTATTGAATCTATTTTTAACATTTTTTCACATGTGTTTTTAACAATTAAACAAAAATTTTGTATAAAAAAAAAAAAGAAAAAGATATTTGTTAAAATCAATCCTTTCATACGTTTATTCGCATGCTTCTCTCACATTCAGCTAGAAAAAGTTCAAGACAATTGAATCTATACACATTTCACTTCTTTATTCAAATTTTGTAAATATCCGAATTTACACATAATCCATCATTAGAATCTATCTCCCTACAAAGTTATATCCGTTTACACATAATCCATCATTATAATCCAAGTATGTATTGACTTTAAAATATTTTTTTATATCATGTATTAAAATCTGTTTAAACTGTAGGAGGCTAGAAAAAATCCCAATCGTCCATGCGCTTGGTAGCTGCAAGGTGTTGTGATCTAGTATTTTTATTGTACAGCGCTCTTGAGGCGATTTCTCGCAAAAATAGCGCTTAATAAATCATCCATAAATAAATAAATAAGACAGTAGTAATAATGGACCAAATAAAGGAGCTAACAGGGTCCTCTCTAAAAATGTTTAAATCAGCGAGAAGAGTGGAGGCGATTGGTGTAGTCTATTTCTGTGCATTCGGAAGTCCACAGCATGCAGCACTCAGCATTGAGCAGTCGGACGAAAAAGAAGAATAATTCATCAAAGTAGCTGATAAAAACGATTGCATTTGATAAATTGCACAAATTTTTGGTAAATAATTATTAGTTAATATTGAATTCTTCGGCGTGGGCATAATTTATCAATATGAATGGTCGACGCTACAATGAGGAATTCCGGCCCAAACCGGAATTGAATTTTTAAAATGTTTTCGTGTAGACGCGAATATTTAAAAAAATTTAAGTAAGATGAAATATCTCAAAAATGCACGCAAAAAAAAATAAAATAATAATATTCATTTCAAAACCGAAAACAATGACGTCACTCCTTGCATCTACTGATTTTTTTATTTATTTATAAAAATAACATTACATAGAAAAAAATTAAAAATATTTTTTTCAATCCAATGCTCCCTAGGAGTTTTTACAATAATCTCATTTAGGGACAAAATAAAAAACAATATTCATTTTATTCTAATACGCACTGACATTAGATACGCTTATATCACAAAATAAACACAATATATACCAAAAACAGAACCAATCCAATGAAAACATAAAACCTAAAGAAACAATAAAATGAATTATTACAGTAACAGTAAAACCATATATTATATCGATGCAAGTAGAAAAGGTATCATTAAATTAAATTCGATATATGGAACTTTAAAAAATCGTATATTCATTAAGAACACTCAAAAAAATACTTTTTTTTGCTTAGTTAAATAGTTCGCTAATATAGAAAAAAAATTAGAAAACAGTGGCATTGCTAATTCAACTCGATAAACTATGTTGACGCCCAGCGCCTCCTCTACTAATGTCCACCATTACCTAACTTAAATTTGGAATTAATTATTAGTTATCTTGATCATTTGAATGTATTATTAGGAATTCCTTATAATTTATTGACATCGCTCTTTTCAGTGAACGCTCAAATATTTCCACTATGATGTAATACCCCTGACAGTCGTCCAATTAAGGAACTATTCCTCGCACGATGTTCATGTTAATGTTATTTTTGCGTTGTTATTTCCGAACATCCGAATGAGAGATGGTTTCGTTTGAATAAAAAATACAGATTTCTGGTAACGCCATACATGTCTCAACCATTAATATACAACATATACCTTATATATGTACGTCCAGAGGTCAACATTTAGGTCATGCTAATCGTTTACATAATTTGGTATGTGTTAACAACTTATCTTGCAAAAAATAATACGTAAAGAAGTGAGCAATTTCTTTAAATACGTCACTTACAGATTGTCCTGATTTTGATTTTAATACCTACACTAGAGTATTTGAAACCAAATTGATTGAAATCACCACTGATTAACATAACATGTGTTTTTGACGTGGTGGCTATACATGGGTGTTATTTTACCATGATTGGATTTATTAAAATAACACAAAAATTAACATAATGTTTTGATATCGGAAATATTTTTTTATGCAGGTATATTTTTACACCTGTCTTTCGTTGAGGGTTGGGTGGATTGTACCTTTTTTAAATAGAATTAAGAGCTATATTTCCATTATTTTTCATATTACTTAAATTCATAACGGGACTTAAAAATAACAAATCTACAAAACACATCACATACGAAGGTGATAAATATATATTTTTTTTAAATCAAACATGTTTGCTTGGAGTTAAAGGTTGCAGGAGTTTAATCAGCATCACCATGTTTAGAGAAGATAAAGGACAGGGGACAAGGTGACTAGGGTGACGCATACAGTCTTTAGTCTGGAGTCTAGACTGGCTCTGGGAATGGAGGAGAGGAAATGATCAAATAAGGAGAAAAAAGTGAAAAATAAGGCGGAAAATTGGCAAGAAATGGAAAGTAGAGTTTGGTTTTTGTAAGATATGGTAGGAAAATGTTGTTCTAATTGTCCCATTGAAATTAGTAAATTTTGAACCGAATCATAAATAAAATACTTGTAGACAAAAACTGGATTCTGCTAAAATGCTTAGCAATTTTCTCAATGGATGACAGAGAGTTCACATGTGAAAGCGTCGCGCCCATTTTACTGTATATTGGCGGACATGGATATCAAAAACTAGTGAAATGGGAATGTTTTAATACATCAAGTGGCCACATTAAAACCCAGCCAATGACAGGTCATAAGCCCTGTAAACGCCTAGATATCCATTTCCCCTTCCAAATTTTTCATCTCTGTTGAGATGTCAAATTGTAATATTTTATTAGATCATCCTGCCTTTATGTAATAAAATGATCTAGATACAGTGCACTTGATGTACCTATGCAGTGCCCTATGCACCATCGTGTGCGGATAAGGGGATAGTTAGTAGTAGTAGTTTTAATTAACCTTGAAAAAAAATTGGTTTATCATAAGAACGAAATTTTCTTAAATGAAAAATCTTAAATTTTTACAAAGATTCTGAGGGTGTTTTTTTATATAAACAACTAGGGAGAATTTTTTTTAAAACTGAACAACTTCACACTAATTAAAACCAGCTTTTCCCCCCCTTTTTTTTCTCTTTCGGAATAATGGATTTTGCAACTACGCCTTAACTCTTATGACACGGAGCAGCGATGGTAATTTTGATTGTAAATTACCTATATCCGTGTTCTACAAATGAAGAATAAAGAAAAAGCTTCTTTTGATGTGATTTGATGTAAAACTACCCCGGACACGAAAACAATTCGTTAGCTGCTCCTAGTCCTAAATATAGTACAAAATCAATTAGCGTTTGCCAAAAATGTAATTATCTTTAACAAATACTAGAAAAGTGATGAAATAATAAGGAATTTCTTCAAATTTGAAGTAGACAGTAAGAGCATAAAAGTTCAAAAGATTTGATCTCTTCTGTATGGTTGGACGTTAAACGTATGAAACTTTTTAAATAAATATATTGTAGGAATCTTTTTAAAAGGAGTAAAATCTTAAACTCAATATTGCAATCAATTATCACTGCACTTCCTTGTGTACCAATGCCGCCATTAATTCGATAAGAGAAATTAAGTAGCATGAGGATTGTACGATGATTAAATATCATTTAATCGTATTTATGTATTATGGATTTTTGTACAGAATCATTTCAAACCGCGACATCGTTTGACGTTAAATCTAAAAAACTGAAAAACACTTTGTAAATATTGTATGCGTATAGGCGTAAACAATTAAGTTAGTTAAAAATATAATACAAAATATCTACTTTTTGAGTAATATTTATAGGTATTTTTCTTTATAATTTTTCCCCATCACCCACAAGTGATGCATCTGAAGAGTTATGTTCCACTGTATTTATTAAAAATAATTTGCATTAAAATAATTAAATAATTTGAAAAGCTTGAAAATTAATTTCGTGTATGTACAAAGCTACATAATTATGATCTAAATAAAGAGTACCCGATTAAGTAAGTAAATGAGCTTAAAAGCTTACTTTGTTAATAGCAATTATTAAGTGTTTACACGAAATGATTGGCTATTAGCTAGGCAAATTATTCCAGGAGGAAAAATTAAGTACAGAAATCATCAGACTTGTAATAGATTCATCAAAATTTCGATGATTAGAAATCTAAATATATTTTTGTATTAAAAATTTTCATTTGAACTTCATTTTCATATAATATGTAGTGGTCGCGATATGATTATTAAAAAGTGGTTTTATACAAACATTGTTATGTTATTTGGGTATTGCTATAATTTTATACAGGTACCTATTACTAATTTACTTTATTATTTTCTAATAATATTTCTAATCAGGGCTAAAATTCTCCCAACCGTCTATGCGCTTGATATGCTGCAGGACGAGTTGAGAATCTAGCCTCTTTGTACAGCGCTCTTGATGCTATTTTTCGCATAAATACCTATCAAAACAACTTCTTCTTGAAGAAATCAAAAGCCCAATAAATATAATTTGCAATTAAAATCGAATCAAGCCATAACGATTTCACAATGGGCGGGACTATAATAGCGATTTTATGGAAATGTTTTCATAACTCCAATCGGCAGGTTCAAAGAACTAATTAAATGTAAACATAGTTCCTTGTTAGATCTGAATTATCTCCGATGCAAAGTTCTACCAAGTAAAGTGTAACTTAAAAAATTTGTAAATGAATACAAAATTAGTATTTGTTTTACGCCCAAGTGACAATCCATGCTATAAAATTAGATTATTAAAAATTAATTGAGTAGAAACCCTACACCAGTATATATTTCACATTGACGATCTGTTCTTCTAGCCATCGTCTTTCTATCACACCAATATCGGAAGTACTCTTCTTATATCTACCCCCACCACCAGCGTTGGCGTGGTAGCGGCCATGGCTGTAAAGGCCTAAAAATTTTACATGTATTACGGCACACACTTTTAACACCGCATCGATTTAATACACAAATGAATTAAAAGTATTTTTTTATTATGTTAATTAAGAGATAATTATCTCAGAATCCTCCTTTAAGAGGAATAAAAAGCAGATATTATTGATAACCCAACGGAGATAGAAGAGAAAATCTCCCTGAACGAACCATTTTTGGTTATCTAGGCGTTTACAGGATTTATGGACCAGTCATTGGCTGGTTAAGTGGCCACTTAACGTACTAGCAACATTCCCCATTTTGTCCATCATCTGATAGACCATTATCTGACAAATTTTGGAATTAGCTAGATAGTTGAAATCGTCTTCGTCGTTCCGCTTACAGAATTTTTCTATGCTGGTGTCATCTGTTGAGAAGATTGCAAAGCATTTTTTTTTTTGGCAATCATCTATTTTTTAGTGTAGGTAAGGCCCTACCGAGCTTTAATACTTACTCTAGGTATAATCCAGTAATTTGTCTACAAGTATTTGTATTCATGTAAAAAATGTGGAAAAATAATAATTTAGAGATCTCACATTAGGCGAATAATTGAACAAACCCATGTTAGAAAGATAAACGTTGTGTGTATTTTTGGAAATTCAGTTAAGATAATAAAAAAACTAAGTTATCTTTTTTTAATGTCGGCAGTAAATCACCCTGTTTTGCCAAAAGTATTTAGGGAGGAAGTCTTTTGTTTTATTAACTTTTACTAGCGACATTTAGCTGAGCTGAATTCACGGAATATACCATTTGAGACCGAACCTGCGCAGAGTTGAGGACAAAATTTTTTTATTCATTAGAATTTTAAAAAAAAAATACATATTCTACCATAATTTTTTAAAAATGATTATATTCAATAAAAAACCTTAAGTTCTATCGGTAGATATAGTTTTTTTTAACTGAGTTAAATTACTATTTTTCTTGGATACGTGATAAAGCTGTTGTGTAGTGTAAATAATGTACACTGCAAATTGAAGACGAAAAAATACATAAACGATTATATTTATTACAAAATAACATATTGTATTTTATTTGATTCCACTGGTTATACATGGTGTAACAAAACTCATGTAGGTACAAGCGGGAAACCAGTGAATCTACATCTTTATATCTCGAGTCGAATTTGTAGATTTTTAAATTTTTTAGTTTATTAAACCTAGCTACTTAGCTTTTGAAAAACTCGAGTACGAAGTATAGTTTTTAAGGTCGAGATTAATAGTATCGAATATTTTATGCTACAAATTACAATAACATACAAATTAACATCCCTTACGAAACCTTTCGGTACAAAAAAGGTGTGATATGTACATTGTACACCTTGAAAATGTGATTTTAAAATCGTAAAAACATACATTTTCCTTGATATTAGTTTTTTTTCTGAGCCATATGTTGAAGGGTTTTTTTAATGTTAGGCTCTGGAATATTATCTGATGATGGTTATTTTTCCCGATTTTTACCTAATAAATATTGATTTCCGTCGCTGCGATCGAATGAATTGAAATTATTTTCTTTGATTCGCAATTCTATTACAGAAGAATACAAAATTTCTGAAACCCGTATCTATTATATTTTATATAAATTTTCTCATTATTATAGAGTTGTAGTAAATACATATCATCGGGATGCGAAGGTCAATAATGCTTAAGAAGCTTTATTTAAATATTTTTAAGGACTATTGCTTACGATTGTTGATAGGTACTATATTAAATTTTGTATTACCTGAAAATAATCCTTGAAGTTTGTTACCGGCTATAAACTTACGTAATTCCGGTAAGTTCATCTGAAAATAAGCACTAGATTTATATCTGCCGTAGCACCTACAAATTTCGGGCCATTACTTAGCAGATTCGGGGTACAAAATGAGAATCCAGGTACTGAAATTACAATCCAAAACTAATTTTGCTAGAAGGCCTAGCCCCCCCCATTACAAATAATAATACGCGTTCATAGCACAACTGTGGAGCTTGGTAAATTTCACAGATAAATGAATTACTGTACTTTATCTTGGGTAAAGTAATGTATGATCTATAATAGAAATCGTGATTTTAAGGATTAATATAGTATCGTAGGTCGATTTCGGTATTAAAATTCAATACTAGTTAACTTGAAAACGTTTTGTTTTTACTATTCAATTTATTGTAATATTCAATTGAGCATTTATAATTCATCAGTTATGCATAATGCGTTTATAACTCCTGCATCACACTAAAGATGTGTTCTCTCCTCATGGCACCTAACCAAGGGCCCCAAGATAAGCATAAGACTTCTGAGCTTTAAGAATAGGTGTCTTAGAAAGAATATTAGGTGTGCGGTGGTTGTGACGTTGTAAGGAACACAGAGGTGAGTCATCGGACACAGGAACAGGAACCCTTGTATCCCACTGTCAGTCCGCGAAGGCGTTTCGGCTGGCTATGCCATAGACTGGCGCGTATGCCTCCCGAGAGTCTTAACCATGCCTGCCTAATTTACAAGGCATCAGGTTCTCGGCGATCCTGGTCGTCTAACTGTTGACAATTCGTTGCAGTTTGCGTCAGAGCTGCGGGACGTGGACTTGACTTAGGAGGATGTTCCTAAGTCAAGTATATCATATGCTCCACGAATAGGGAGCGGATATGGAATGGATGATGATGATGTTATGCATAATAATCCTATCCGAATCAAAAGCAATATTACTACTACCACCACTACTCTCCCAATGGTGCATGGGCACTGCATTGGGCACAACAAGTGCAGTGAATCTTGATAACTATGTTACAAGAGTCAGGATTATCAGTCTTAAGCTATCTTTATATAAGGCGCAGTTACTACAACACAGTTTCCAGTGGCAGTCTGAAAAACGGCGGATCCCGTATAAAGGTAAAACTGCATTGAAAAACAGTGTGCGCAGTGTCAGATTTAAGCTGACATGACAGTCAATGTTTTTTAGTAAACGTTATTAAATAGTACATTGGTGTTATTGTATGTTTTAAATACGTAAATAAAAACAATAACAATATAGACATAATTAGCCTAATATATACAATTTCCTGAGAGCAAACATACGATTAATAACTTACCATCGCGTTTCAAAAATACACATATTTAGCGTGTCTTTTGACAGAAAGTTTGACAGATCTGCACAGTTTTCTGAAGAGAAACGTGTAGTTTTCTGAACAAGAAACAGTCTCATTTAAAGTGGGCAATAGGCTTCAGCGCCAGTTCAAGTATTCAAATATGGTATTCATATTTCCTTCGTGAATCCTTCGTTTCGCCCCGCTTTTAGTTTTAAAAAAATACTACACGAGTCCAACGTGTCCTGGGATGTTATTATTAGCTTTAGCCAGCCGGTCAAAATCAGCCGACTGAATATATTAATTATTCTGAGGATGTTCTGTGTTGCAGAAACACATAAATTTTATCTTATAAGCGTATTCCCGCGCCATTTATACCATGCAGCGGCGTGTCTAGCGACGAGATATATAAAAAAATAATATTATTCTATGATAAAACGCAACGCCGAATGCCACGGCCCGCGGCTGGTCCATCACCGTCCAAAGTTTCGCGAGGTCGGTAAATGGGCCTCTAAACCAAAATTTTCTGTGAATAAAGAAAAATAAGGCGACGAATCCCAAATCCACCAAAGTGATAGAAACACAAATTATTTTAAAAAATAACTTACATTAATCTACCCTAATTGTGGAGCGAAGCATGGAGTTGGAAAAAAAAAGACGAACGAAGATTGAATAGCGGTTGAAATGCGATCTATCAGACCGAATGTGCGGAAAAAACCATCGATGATAAGGTGCCCTAATGTCGAAATCAGAGCAGAATGCAAGGTTGAGGTAACCATTATCGACAAAATTAAGAAAGGTCTTTAACGATGGTTCGGCCATGTGGAAGCGAATGAATGGTGAAAAGAACGGCTAAAAGGATTTTCGGATGCGAGTGCTCAGTCTGTTGAAGAAGTCGAGGAAAGCCGAGGCAAAAACATGGCATGATCAGGTACAACAAATACTTGAAAGTGGGTCATTTGAAAAGCTGGAATAAATCGACAGTGCGTGCATGAGAAGATGTTATAATGTGGAGGAAGCAAGGGAAGTGTGCCATGACAGAGTGGTGTGGCGTTCTATCCTCTCTGCCTACCCTTTCTACAGAGCACGTGGCGATATGGTTAGTTAGTTAAGTATTATGTTGATTGGACCATGGAAAATTTACTATCGGCAGGAATCACACAAACAACCCATATTAAAGTAGTTTGCTTTCATAAAAACGCCAAAAATAAGGCCTTTCTTGAATATATTTCAAGAGTATACATTTTTAAAAGAAATAATCGTTCGTTGAATCGCCTCATATGTTTTTAGAAAATCTTTCACGTACATTTTCTTAAAAACTGTGGGTATATAAATACCCTTTCAATCAGTTGCCTCTAAAAAGTAGCCCGGATACAAGCTGCCTTGGATATTAGAGCCGTAAATTAAAAGCACATTCATAAAAACTAGATTCAATGTCCAATATAAAATAAAAAACGTAAAAAAAAGAATGTTCACGAGTATATTGCCTGTAGCTACAGACAGCCAACTTGATTCAGAAACAAAACAACTGTGTAATAATGATCAGTTTTACATTGCAGAAATAATATAGTACATTTTCAAGGTCTAGTATCTAAAATTATACAAAAAATAATGTTTTTCGGGTAGAATTATTGAATTTTTAATTTTTCGTATTGTTTGTTAGTGGTTGGCCTGTTGTACAGTTAAGGATTCACCTATAGGAGACCGTAAAAAAAAACTTTTTAAAAATAATAATATAATTTACCACACTTAAACTCTTATAACCATCACGTACAATAGATAAATGTGATCTGCACAGAGCTGAGTAGAAAAAGAAATTATTTTTCTTTCATGGGCAGCTGAAAGTGATCCAAAATAGCTTTGAATCGAAAGCTAGTTTATAAATTCAATCATAATTCACTATTACTCATTACAAATAGCCGCGTACACTTGCAGTCGGCCATCTTGTGTGCAGGATTTAACGCACGCTGGGGTCCAGTAAACTAAGGTCCCCGCCAAGCATAGTAGATTCCACAATGGCGGACACACTGATACATAGTAGGAAAAGCCTTGGCATTCCGGTCTGCGATCAATCACTGGCCGGAATATTTTTTCACACGCGAGAAATAGTAAACAAACAGCCCCCTAGCGGCGCGCGTGTATCCAGAATGCGAGGGAAACCGCGTAGCAACGGACGCCATGATGGAAAAGCAGTGGCTGCTGCTGAAAATTCGACATTTTGAATAGATTGCATCGGGCTGCGGGCATAGCAACAGTAAATATAAATTAATTTGTAAAGTCTACACTGGGTAAAACTCTTAAAAATCCTAATAATGCTGTTAAAAAAATAAGTTATTACAATATAATTAGATAGATAGATAATTCTTAAAATTAATTTCTTTGCTGGTGGAAAAATATTCAGTATTTTTAATAACTACATAAAAAATATATTATTTTAGAAAAATTTTCAAACTTCACTCGTAAATTATTCATATAAAAAACGTTTATGTGGGTTTCGGATACCATAGTCAGTTTTTTATATCTTATTTCTCTAAGATCAGAAAAAGAAAACGTTTTTTTTTACTGATAAACTTTTATTATCATAATTTTTAATTAAATTATAATAATTTGTCTTGACTGAAAACGATCTCAAAAAAAAACTACACATTTTTTAGGACTCGATTATCATAAGCATAACAGTGAAGTCATTATTGTTTAATACAAACAAAATATGTTACAAACTACCCTAAATTAAAAAAAATATATCTCGACTGCTCGTCAGATTTATTAAGGGCAGTTTTTTGCAACGTCAACACATAATATTTAAATGTCAGGACGAAGAATTTCTAGAATATCCTCTCTCTGACACAAATATCGTTCACGAGTACCGCACCCCAGAATTAAAAGACATCTCAATCTCCCGATTACCTGATTCATTTAGGATTAAATTAACAAAATGCAACTCCCTAAGGACCAATTAAATTCGTAAGTTGCATTCATTGTTGTTACCACAGAATTTAGTTGAAAGTTATACCTAATCGACGTCATGTTCGATCACTTGTAAGAAGTTCACTCAGTTAAAACACCAACATAGCAATTATATACATAATACGCAAAAAATAAAGTTGATTTGATGCCGAAAACGATACAATATACGGTTAAATTGCGCGCTAAAAATATGGCGGCGATACACTAGACCTAGACTAACTAATCAATCCGAGAGAACTACTGACCAGAGGAATGAGGCCACTGCAGGAGGAACTCTGAAACCTATTTATTGCCTAACGATTTCAAGTTCGAGAAAAAAAAAATAATATTAAGATATTTAAAAATAAATACGAAATGGCGAAACGGCCCAAATTTCGTATATTAATATTGTATTTTATCCAAGAGGGATGGTTTTTCAAAGTTTTAATTCTATTTAATCAAACGCACATAGTATATTTTACATGTAGTTGCTATATAAAGAAAGCCTTATTTAAAAGAAGATGAAAAAGGCATTGTTGAAGTAAAAACTTTTGAAGTGAAAACTTCTTTAGAATCGTTGGGAGTGATTTGAAAATTTATGAAACGAAAAAGCGACTAAAAAGAGACAAAAACATAT
>JAGVSP010005075.1:0-12723 GCA_022494985.1 Micrasema minimum
TCAGACGAACTGCACGAAGACCCGAAATTAAAGCCTGTAACTACGAAAGAAATACGAGCACTTACGCACCAGGGGATTTTAGGTATGGCTGTAAACTTTTTGTCCGCCAAAATTAGGGTTGCCAGATGTAAATTTGAAAAAGGAGGACACAGCAGTAAAAATGTGGATTTTCCTTATACAATGGAAAAAAAACAACCATCTACCCACCAATTCATCCATACCAATTGACAGAAAAACCGATAGAAACATTTTCGTGACTGACTTTTTTTATGGCTTCAATGTAGACCCTTTAAAATTGAAAATCAAGTTTTGTCATAAATCAAATAGTCAATTTAATTTTTTTGATAGTCGGTCGGCACCAGCCGACACCGACCAAAAGGAAGTCATATAGTAGGTATTAAGGGAGGACAATTTATAGAAGGGGAGGACATATATATCTTCCTTTAGGATACCCAACCTTAGCCAAGATGCAATCTTTTTCACATATTTATTGGAACAACTGACAGTTGATCGCTTAATTCAGACAATTCAGAGGTAGTTTGTGGAATCAATAAATATGCTCCACATAGATGATTGATTGATGATTTAGATTATAAAGAAAGTACTTGATACAATACAACAGCACAGTTGTTTTGTTTATTATTTCATTTTTAATACCTATTAGGTACTTTTTCGATAAAGATATATAACATGTTTTTATATGAACAACATCTTGAGTGTGTCCAAACACTTGTAGACACTTTATATGAAATGTGAGACTGATCATCTTGCCTTCATGTAATAAATTATTAATTACCGCACTTGGTGTATCAATGCAGTGCTCTATGCAACATTGGGTGGAGATAAGGAAGAGTAATAGTAGTATGTATATGCTTAAATGGATTTTAGTAAGTGAAAGAACAATCAATAAATAATATTATAGCTACTATCTAACAATACTGTGAAAATTTCTAAAAGCTGCACATTATTGTAAATTCTTACCTTGCAGAAATCGGCGATGTCGTTCTGAAGAAGGCTGAATACGAGAATGAACAGAATATTAAGAAGGCCATTGAGGACAATGACGAGTTGTGGAAATGGCTGGCCAAGGAACACTGCAGGAGATGTGTGAAGAAGGCAGTCAGGAAGGAAAGGGATGTACAGGACCAAGATGCCAAGAAGATGATCAATGTTTATAATGACAATTATAAGGTAAGGCGTTATTTAAATTAAAGACCATCAAAAGTTTATTATGGGGATCAATTTGCAACACCACAACTATCAATTTAAGCTTTGTTACAAAAGAGAAGTGGCCTTAGAACCGATCCTTGAGGAACACAAGAAATTTATCTGAATGAAAAATACCACAGAATACAAAAATTATCAGATATTATTGATATCTCAACAGAGACAGAAGCTCTGGAAACGAATGTGGGTTATCTAGGCGTTTACAAATATTATCGTTTCTTATCTTTAAGATAGCTTGCAAAAAAAGGTACAATTACAAGAAAAAATGTGTTAATTATACTACGTTTTATAATTCTTAGAAAATGTTTTTTCATAGTTTTATTTGATGTTAGCTTGCAACCCAAAAGGTACAATTACTGATAGCTAAATTGTGTTATATATATAATGGTTGTATTAATTCTTAGAATAATTTTTCACTTTCATAGTTCCATATTTGATGTTGTACGCCTTACTAAACCAACCAGGTAGGATGTTAATATAATAATTTTTCACCTATAAAGTAAGTATGAATATATTTTTATTTTTGTGTTTATATAATATATGTACCTTTAAGTATATGTAAAATATATGTGTAGGTACCCACCTTTAATTATTTAAAAAAATGTACCTACCTAAAATTCCTAATCCATATATTATTGTTATCACGAACGCGCTATCCATCCACAGCTTTTTTTTTTTTTTTTTTTTTTTTTTTTTTTTTTTTTTTTTTTTTTTTTTTTTTTTTTTATTTTTTTTTTTTTTTTTTTTTTTTTTTTTTTTTTTTTTTTTTTTTAGGACTGGAATTCTGGGGGGACTCTCTTACAGCTGCACATAAAGAAAAAATGTACTTCCATATTTATTTAGGGTTCTATAACCATTAATATGTATTTTAAAATTATCCAGATCGCTGTCAAGAATGTACAGCAGCATTACCAGCTACTGATGGAGCAGCGTCTGGAGGAAATGAAGAAGAAGCTGGCCAACATGCATCGCCTGCAAGGGGAGGCCGCTCTCCTGGACATGGCTCGCCAGCTGAGGGAGGAGTACGAGGCCAACATCGCGGAGGAGACCGCCAAGCTGAAGGAACACTTTGACGAAGTCATGATGTGAGTACAGCCATCATGTTAGTGCTGGCCAACCGGCATCACCTGCAAAGGGAGGCCGCTGTCCTGGGACATGGCTCGCCAGCTGAAGGAGGAGTACGAGACCAGTTTTTGAGTAAATCGCGTTTCAAGTTCTTTTCGTGAATAGAACTTGCTGATTAAAACTAAAAATCTATTTTAAAAACTTGACATATTAATATCTAAATGAGTAGGATTGATTAAGCCATATAATAATTGATTAAGACACCAAAACCAAATTATTAACTGACTTCTCGAAATACAGGGTCGGTGTCGTTAGTTGGATAAGTCTAATGGGTCGTGTATATATTGAAAATGCCTGCAAAAATATAGCTATGTAATTATTCAAATTTGGTATGCAAAAATATTGTTTTGTAAATTCTAAATTTGTGAAAATCCAAACTTGGTTATATTATTTAATTTTGTGTTTAGTACTACAATGTGTTATACATAATACTACAATGCCCTGACTCGACATGGACTATCTAGTGAGTCGGGGCCAGATCATTGGCATAGGTCTCTACTGATTGAGTCGCCATCCCATTATTGTGATATATTAAATGTGAAATGTAATAAATAAATAAATAAATAATGACAAAATGCTGTAACCTTGGTTGCAGCCTTAAGTCATCCGAGGGCAGACTTGCTCTGTACAGCTTTGAGTAAAAATAGGAACAATTGGTCACATGTTCAAAAATATTCTTCAAAATTTCAAATGCATTCTTTTCGACATTAGAAATTTTGTTTTTTTGCACTCACTTTGGCCGTGCATCGGCAAATTATCTTTTGTGCTATTCCAGGTTGGAGCAAGCGCGCTACGTGCACGAGATTAACGAGCGTACTCGCACGCTGCGCCACCAGCTCGAGTGCCGCGGCATAGTGGACGTGCTGTACACGGCCTGCTCTCCGAGCGCCACCACTATCTCATCAAGCAGAAACAGCCTGGAGAAGGACTACGGGCGCCAGGTAATTATATTCATTTTCATAGATAAGGCTATTTTTCTTCCGTTCCCAATGTCATGTCCAGATTTAGATAATTTCTCAATTATATATAGTTGTGCAGTGTTTCTTGCTGACAGCGAAGAGGAGCTGCAGTCCTTGGTCACTAAGGTTTTCAATAGTGTGCAAGGAGAGTGATTTGTTAATGAATGTGGAAAGTCAACTGTGATGGTTTTTTAAAGAAATGGAATATGACCGTAAGTGAACTATTTATAGGTAAATGGAGACAGATTGAAGCAGGTGGAAGAATTTGTATAATTGGGGCGAGGTAATATTTACAAGAGACGGAAATGGATAAGGGACATTGAGAGAAGAGTTAGTGCCGGAAACAGAGGTAAATGGTGCCTTGAAATCGATAGTGGCAAATATAGAACTTAGATCGAAAGAAGCAAAATTAGGCAGTACACAACGGAGTATCTCTGGTACCACGCCCTTATGTATGGTAGTGAAGCGTGGTGTTGGAAAAAGAAGGATGAAAGTAGTACTGAATGCTGTTGAAATGCGACCTCCATCAGGGCGAATGTGTGGTAAGACTATGTATGAATAGGTGTACAAATGTCGAAATTGAGAGCCGAGAGTTGCAAGGCTGAGATAAGCATTATCGACAAATAAAGTAGGTAACTCGCAACAATTTATGGAACAATAAAACCAAAACCAAAATATTCCAGTCTACACTCCCATGAGTAAGTACTGGCATGAAATCCTAACAAATGGAACATAAAATTTTGACAGTTCTGTTTGAAAAAGCTTGTCTAGTGTTAACTTAACATGTCTCTGGCGCCAGGTTCAGGAGCTGCGTGACCAGCTGGACGCCTGCCGGCAGCGGCTGCTCCGGGCGGAGGAGCAGCTGCAGGACACGGAGTGCGTGGACCAGAGGATCAAGGACAACATGCGCAGCCTGTGCAAGGAGTTTCGCAAGTTGTTCTCTTATCACACCAATCTTCCCTCGTCACAGGTAAAGCCACTTTCGGGGTCTTGAAAACAATATTGGTTCTAGAAAAAGGTTGCAAACAGTATTTGACAAAATTAAAGGAACCTTGAAAATAATATTGGATGATCAAATCAAAATCATTATAAATGATCAAGATTCACTGTACTGGGTGTACCAATTCAGTGCCCTATTGACCAATTTTGTGTGTTCGGATAATGAAAATTTGTAGTAGTACGTAGTAGTAACCTTTTCTGCGCCATGAAAACAATAATATTTGTCTTGCAATCAGTATTTTGCACGAATAAGTGCTTCTTGAAAACAATATTTGGTTTGAGAAAAATGTATTTATTTATTTATTTTAATTGTTTTTTTACGCCCATAGGGCTTTTACATAGACATTTTTAAATTATTACACAGTAGGTAGCTATTCATTACCGCCAGAGATGGCATTCCAGACACTGTTCCCTAAAAAGCACTAGATTGCGTGTTTAAAAATATCAATATTGTTAGTATACTTGCTAGCCAGTGCGTGCATTCTTCATATCGGTGAGTTTTAGCACTGTAATTGGTCGATGATTGGCTACAGTGAAATAGTGCATTACTATTAGGGTAACTCGACCAGGCACTCGTATACTAATTATATTTGTTAGTTGACATCAATCAACATAGATTTAATACTTTGAACAGAAAGATCAAATGTGTCTTAAATACAAAAATTACCCTTAAAAATAATGCTGGCTTAAGTTAAATGGATATTAAAAACAATATTGCTCAAAATGTGTCTGAAACAGTCGAGTTAGAAAGGTGATTTCAATTTTTTTGTGGGATACAATACAATTTTGCTAGGAAAAAAGTTGTTTAAATTAAAATAAATACAATCTAAAATACCAAATTTCAGCTTGGGTTCCTACCAAACTGGGAGGAGCTGTTTGTGGAGAGTGCTCAGTGCAAGGCTAAGAAAAAGTCTGAGTCGAGTTACGAATCGCTGCCGTCTTCTCGCAAACTTGAAGAAGAAAGCTTTGAGGGCGAGCGAGAAAGTAAAATTGGTAATAAACTAAACAATATCAAATCTAATATTGTAATTTTTCAATAAATTTTTTGAAATAAAAAATAAAAAATCGGGAAGAACCCAATTATTATTTTAACATTTTGAATGTGTACAAATGCTTGTACAGAAATTACTGAATTATACCCATGCTGGGCTAATATCAAATAAAGTAATATAAAAAAAAGTCAATTGCCAAATGCTTGGCAATTTTCTCAACAGATGTCACCAGTGGGAAAAAAATTACAAAAAATGACGAAAAATTCCGTGAGATTTCATACTAATAGAACTTCCGAAATTTGTTATAATTGGTTATCAGATGATGGGCGGAATGGGGAGTGTTGTAATACGTCAAGTGGCCTCTTAACCAAGCCAATGACAGGTCATAAGCCCTGTAAACGCCTAGATAATCCATATTTATTTCCAGAGTTTCTCTATCTCTGTTGGAATATCAATAATATTTGTTATATTTAAATTTTTGGGATGCTTCGAATAACGCAGTCAGATACTAGTTGTGGCAGAGTGGTATTAACCACAGTACCACAGTCAATTTCAGTTTAAAAATGCAAGTCTAACTTAATTTAATTAATTTTACAGGTACTTCAGAAGACAGCACGAATAAGTTCAAATTTATGACTGCTGACGATCTTCGGGAGACGGAATATAAATCTGGTGCCAAACCATTTATTATCTACGGAGATATGAAAGACAAGCTGGAATTGTCTAAGGTTATCTTCGGGTGTGATGAAATTGTGGATTCCAATACCTACCTTCCGAAATGGCGTAAGTTACCTGTTTTTAAAATTATTTTGTGGTGATCTATATACCAAAAATTAATATGTATTCCGATTTGAAGTCCTCTCATTAGGATAGCCAATTAGACAATTAGCTACTGACTGTTAGAGCAAAAAGAAAGTTTTAAAATCGATTGGGCAGGGTATTATAAAAGATAATTCCAAAAGTATATATTATATCTAAGAAGCATGGTTTGTTGGGTCTTAGCATTTTCCTTTTGCCACATCAAAGAAATATACTATTTGGAACATTTTTTGAAGAAACTTGAAAAATGACAAAAGCTGCATTGCATCTATAACTATCACAATACCAAATTATTTACATACATAGGGTTCTTCCCGATAACATGAATATCCTTGAAAACGTTATAAATATGAAAAGTATATTTTAACAATTCCAACGATATAAAACACAATAATGATCAAAAATTTAGTTTTCATTTAAAAATTTATGTTTTAAAAACACGAAAATACGAATGATTTTAGCGCTGTTATTGGCTAATGACGTCATACCCGTCCACCGTGAAAGGCGTGAAATTCATTACGAAGTGAGCGCCTATATTACTGTGACGCCACACCGCATGCGCGCCAAGTGAAGGATTTTACGAGCGATTTGAAAAAGCGCTAAAAAATTCATATGACATCGTAAAAATTATTAATTAATTATAATTTCCTTTATATTGTAATTTTTCAATAAATTTTTTGAAATAAAAAATAAAAAATCGGGAAGAACCCAATTATTTGAACAAAGGAGAAATAATAATAAACTTTGTGAAAAGTCAATGCGGGACATTTTTGTTAATATAATGATAATTCACTTATGTGAAAGTAAAATTAGTTTCTGTTTCCAGTGCTGGACGGCAGGGCTAGCAAGGTGGCTCGGGATTCTATCAGGAGGTCGGTAGAGATGCACAAACAGGACTCGTACTTCTCCGAGGGGAGGCCATCCAAGACCCCTAGGGCATCGGTACCCTTTGCTAAGAGGTCATCTTCGGTAAGAAATCATTTACTACAATTTTGTTTTATTTTGACTATTCACATTTACATTTGTACCCCGTACCGACATTTTAAGCAAGCGGACCTCGTCCAAAGTCAATTTAAAATGCAATTTCAATCTCAGGCTTCTATTGCAAAACAAGATGGCCGGCATTCAGTCTCCCTAGAACAGCTGTTAATCTGACAGCTCTGAGTTGACGGTATTGAATTTATTGAGTACATACATTAACAACAACGCTCGTTTCAATTGAATTCATAAATAAAACAAATAATACATCATAATATTTATTAAATTTATTCAATAAACAATCATTCAACTACACCAAAGTACGAAAGTCGGATTATAGTAGGAACGCCACCCGTTTCATGACGTCACTACTGTAAAATGACACAAAAAAATTAACAGTATATTTTTTTGCTTACACAAGTTTTACAATTGATGATAAAAATAATTTTCCAACATCCATTTTTAATAATTTCACATTTCAGTTCAATCCGGATTCTCCATACGGCAGTTTGGATATTCATGTATTGGAAAGGTAATTGTGATTTTTTTAAACCTTTTGCTGTAGCTTACAGCACTTTTTAGAATGTTATTAAGCATGTTATTTTGAATAGAAAACTATGCTAGGTAATCTTGTAATAGATCTTTTGTATGATGTACTGAACAATCCATATGCCCCACTTTACCTGCGTGAAAAGTTTAAGATTTTGTCGATACACGGATAACCTTTTCGATCACATGGTCAAAATACACTGCTGAAAATTCATCTGCCCATATCTGCCCATAGTTCTTCCTTCTACTCCAAGTCCTTTACAGTACATGCGACTCCACTATGGAATCAACTCCCAAATGCTATAAAAGATCCCGAAATAGTCACTTCTTTTAAAACACGGCTGAAAAAACATTTCCTATCTCTTCCTTAAATTTTATTCCTGTTTTTACCTCCCTTCTATCCTAGGCAGACATTGTGTGTGATAATATGTGTGAGGGCAATGAAAGCAAATGAAAGCATTTGTTCACGTACATAACGTAAATTCATCCGTATTTTTATCACACTAACAATCTTAAAACCGCAGTTTAGCTTGTTAAAAAAATTGGTAGAGTTGGCTGGACTGAAAAAAGACTCAATAGTCTTTAAAGCAGTCTAGGGAAAGGGTGGGGCTTTCATTGTATGTGTGAGGGTGTATTGAAGAGTGTTTCTTTCTACATACAACTGTACAATACAACTGTATTTTGTTTTCAGTGCTTTCCGTACCAGCATACTCAAAAGGGTGAGAATTTCATTATTTTGATTAATTTCCATATTTTTATTTGTAAATATTAGGTAGAGTGAATCCTCGATCACCCCACTAATTTAGGACCAGTATAAAAATTTCCAAATCTTGTTAATCAAAAGCTTGATAAACTGCATGACATATTCACAATACAATCATGGTTGGGATAATTGTTACCCACGCCATATTAGTCGTCAAAAATGTCAGAATGTCCCTTTTCTAAAACAAAATAAAATACCTACCTATGTTTTCGACTAATTTTACATCTGAAAAATCCATAATAGCATTTTCTAAAGGGCTTATAAATTTAAAAACTTATGCTGTTTAAAATTGTATTTTGTTTCAGCCTTCTGATCCAGACCCGTTAGCAACGGTTCGTAAAACAGAAGAAATAGATGCCCAATCCCGACTGACCGAAATTCAACGATCTAGCAAGATCAGCGAATCAGCCAGGATCAACGGACTAGCCTGGATCAACGGATTAGCCAAGATCAACGGGTTAGCCTGGATCAACAGTCTATCCTGGATCAACAGTCAAAACTGGATCAGCGATCTAGCCTGGATCAGAGATCTAGCCTGGATCAGAGATCTAGCCTGGATCAAAGACCTACTCATGATCAACGCCCCAGTGCAGGCCGATTCAGTCGAGAGCAATTTGCTATTGAGAAGCGGCTTTCTCAAGAGCATAAACCATTGGAAGGAAGGCGAACTCAAGATGATAATCTCAGGTACTTTTTATTAATAAATTAATGTAATGATGTCAACTTACATTTTGCGTGTTTGGCTCAAATTAAATTGGTTATATTGCAATGTACACAAAAAATACCGCGCATACAGATAAAATCCACTACCTGATAACACGCTCAAAACACCATTGCAACAAATTAAAAACACACGACGCCGAATATAAATTACACAAGTATACAAATTTCTTTTCTCACTTGAATCATTTTAAAAATCGTTTCCTAAATTGGCTACTTACCTTAATACCTTCTGATGAATAAGTTCTTTTTCAAATACATAACTAGATGTTTCACAAGTACGTAAATGAATAATTATTTTTACTATTTATCAAACATAAAAAATCTTTGTATGTTGCGAAATAGGCAACTCCCAATTATATGAATACATTTTTTAAAAGTATCACTCAATAAACAGTTTTATCCACTTAGTGGATTTTAGTTGTAAGATGACAATGTCACAATTTAAAAAAAATTAAGTAGCAGATTAACAAAATTATTTTAATATTTTAAAATCATATTATTAGTTTAAATTGAACTCTTTCTCAAATATAAATGCGCGTATTTGTGTTCATTTTACAGTGTCCACCGTGATAGTTTGATGCTACTGGAATCATCCTTTGTCAAGGATTCTGTCAAACATTCAATATTGGACATCACCAAGGTAATTCATTTGATCAAATAGTAAACTTGGAGTCTTATGTGAATATATTTTTAGCTTTATCTATGTCTAGAGACTAGAAACTCTTGCTCTCACAACACTGAAGAAAAGACGGGAAAGGGGTGATTTAATTGAAACATACAAGATAATGAACCGTCACTATAAGTGTAAAAAATTGTGTGAAATCTTCAAACTGAAAAACAACGCACGACTTCGAGGCCACAACCTTAAGCTGGAGAAGACCCGGTTTAATCAGAACCCAAGAAAACATTTCCTGAGCAACAGGGTGGTAGATAGCTGGAACGGGCTACCGCAGGAGCTGGTCATTGCGAATAGTGTGAACGGGTTTAAGAATGGACTGGACAAGTTTAAACCTAACTAACTGTCCGATTTAGGCACATCAGCTTTAAGCTGCTCGCCTAATATGAAATAATAATATACACCGTTTCCCACGATGAGACCGCGAAACTCCAGAGGGTGATTATTCATGATATTCTGAGAAAAAAATCTTAATAAAGTTTTTCAAAAAACTCAATTCTAATTTCTTAAAAAAATGATTAAAATATGAATAAAAATTCACGCGTGTAATACCGTCCATTTTTGAACTGGCTAACACCACGTGACCTGCACCAATTTCAGATATGAAATTCGAATTTTGAATGTCCGCACAAGGCAAGACCAGAGCGGACCCCCACTCCTCCCCGCCCACCGCCACCCCGCCACCGCTAGCATTTCAAACAGAAGCCAGTATTACATAGTCGCTTTTTTATTAATACTTTTTTTTAATTAATTATTAAAAATGCCCGGATCAAAAAACTTTATAAGGATTTTTTTCTCAGAATACCATGAACAATCACCCTCCGGAGTTTCGCAGTCTCATCGTGGGACACGGTGTATAAAAATTAAATATATTATTGTTTCTTCAAGAAGGATCTCACTACAATTACAAAATTACGATGACAGTGTAACATTTTTCTCTGTTTGAGGAAAATTCTATTTGCGTTTCTTGGGCGCATCTTTTTCAAAACAGAAAGGGTTAATTTGTTGTTAATGTTTAAATATGTGTTCCGCAGAAGTGCCCAGTGTCCACATGCCAGTTCAAGAGCATCCTGGACTATGACATGCCACCACACCTGATGCACCTGGCTACGGCCACTTATGATGACACCCAAGGGTTTAGTTACGAGAACTATGAGATGTGCACTAAAGGTGAGAAACACTCATTATTATATTTATTTATTTTTAATTTTTGCGCTTTATTAATCTAAAATTAAATATTCCCATTGTAAACATACATTATAACTTTTCGAATATACAAACATTAGAAAATAGAAGAATATTTAAATGATTTGCTCTTTCTGTTCAAAGTATTAAAATCTATGTTTGATTGTTTGTCAACTAAACAAATTTAATTAGTATACGAATGCCTGGTCGAGTTACCCGTAGTAATGCACTATTTTACTGTAGCCAATCATCGACCAATTACAGTGCTAACTCACCGATACGAAGAATGCACGCACTGGCTAACAAGTATACTAACAATATTGATGTTTTCAACACAAATCTAGTGCATTTTAGGGAACAGTGTCTGGATGCCATCTCTGGCGGTAATGAATAGCTACCTACTGTGTAATAATTTAAAAATGTCTATGTAAAAGCCCTATGGGCGTAAAAAACAATAAAATAAAATAAATCAATTATAAGGTACACCAACAGATGCAAGAATTTAAAAAGATTTGACCATAGGAATGATAATCCCCGGGAAAAAAGGAAGTAAATATTGAATATTTAAAGTCTCCCAAAAATAAGAACCAATGGTTTAATAATTATATTAATGAGAAATAAGAGAGACAGTTCCATAGATCATGGAATAAAAATTATATTGTCTTGGAGGGTAATGTTGTTTTGAATTTTCCTATCAAATAGAAATGTATTAATTTCAATGTATTTTTATCTCCAGAGGAATTAACACAACTGGCAGACGTGATTAAGAACTCCAAAGAGATAAGCGATAAGCCAGAAGTAGAAGAAAGAGCACCGTCCACAGAAGGCGAAACTGAGTCCCAAGCCGAACCCAAGGCCGATAAGAAGTGCACTTGCGAAACCTGTGCAGTGTGTATCTCCAGCAAGCGAGTGTGCGCCAGTAAGTCAAATTATGGTTATTTTCATTCCTCAAGTCAAATTATGGTTATTTTTATTCCTCCACTCCCTTATCCGCACTTAATGGTGCATGGGGCACGGTATTAGGTGTATTAGAGGGTTTGATACTGTGACTGATAGCCTCAAGCAGAATTGTCTCAGGCAGAATGTGGAAAATTCAACAAATTATTACCTACTACTTTTGTGATTTTGGTTGCTTATTTTGTTTGTTAATTCGTTAAGTGATTCTTGATTATATCAAATTGTTTTGTCCCAAAAATATGTAAAAAACTCATAAATACAAGTTTTGCCAATTCCGAAATGAGTTAATAATATATTTAACTCATTGGAATACAATAGATACTAAGCAAAGGAATTCTGCGAGAAATATGGCATTAAAATCGCATTTTCCAAACCTAAATTGAACATGTAGCATAACTACATTTTACAACAATTAATAATGAGACGGAATGGAGGATGTTATTATACTTTAGGAGTCCAGCCAATGACAGTTCAGGCCCTGTAAAACGCTTAAATATCCATTCTCCATTTGCTGAGATATAAATTTAAGGGTATTCCACGTGAAACATGTCCACTATCAATTAATTTATAATTTTTATTTAATTTATATTTACAGATAGGGGAGATTCAAGAAAAACCACAAAACCCTATTTGGCTATGGCAAACAGAAGACCGGAGAAGTTTAAACTCATCGGAGAAGACGAGAATAATAGTCACCTAAGGCTAAAGTCAACTTGTATGACAAATCACACGATGGAATCTATTAAGGAAATATTCAAAGATCATCCAACA
>JAGVSP010005076.1:0-12135 GCA_022494985.1 Micrasema minimum
GTCGAACCACATTTATGTAGAACCTCCGCACAGGAATCGAACAAAATTACTCAACCTCATAACACGCTAGTCCGTAACGTCGAGACATATATTACAATCCCCCCCGGGGGCCATATATGTGTAATTCAATTCAAAAAAAAAAAAACCTATGTATATTATTATTATCATTACAGTTCCAAATAACAACTTATTTGCGAAGAGTGCTGCAACTTTTTGTTTTGTTTCAATATTAGCCGTCCAATTTAGCGGTCATTATGCAAATAAATAACGACGGGTCATTTTTTTCTATTTTATAACTTCTATGTCACGACGTTTTGATTCAACTGTCAAATATCAATCAATCTATTTTATCTATGAGTACAGCAATACAAAATTGTCTGACGAATAATAAATGTCTAAACCGAAATGTTTAAAGGTTTAGGCAAGTAGTTCATAAGATAGTTTAACTTGTAATTTATAACTATGACGAATCAATCTATTTGTGTGGACAAGTTTTTGTTGATGTTATATAATAACAATTTATCTTGGAACAAGAGGAAGGAGGTTTTCTTTCCCATTTAAAAATGAAGCTAAAAGTCATTAATCAATCTAGACAACACTTAATTTATCATTTGGCCACCAATAGCTTTGATAAATTTTACATTTCAATTATTTAATATAAAGATAATCATGCATTTTAGGTGTGTTTTTATCAATTTTGTTCAAATAAGTTATTGAATAATTTTTATAAATAGCTTTTTTTCCAGCACTTTAAGGAAAGTCAGTTTTACGAAGTATTGAAAATTTTATTAAATTTTGCTGTATTCATATATTATTTTAGATTGTAACATGCACTTTACGATGTGTTAAAAAATTAAATAAACAACATATGAACTGAAAAATGACAAATTCGGCTAACCTTTAGTAGTAAAAACTATTGTACAAATCCCGCTAACTGATAGTAGTATACCTAAACGCGATGTTTTCTACAGCGTAAAGTGCTTTGGCATGATTTAAAACGCATTTGTGTGCATTTCCGATGTTAAAAACCTCTGTCACGTCATTTAAATGACAAGTCCCGTTCTTGAATTGTAATGAAGCACTGTTGTGTGTAAACAGTACCTAAACCAAGTACCTTTCTACAACCGGTAATTTGTCAAGTGCGTCTAAACAAAGCACTAAACAATTGCTAGGCTAAACGCACCTTGCGTAAGGAAAAAACGTGAAATACCCAAGTATCTACTGCGATTAACGTACCTACTCTTGGCTAAGAATTATTTTAAAGCCTACATTAAACATTTTCTAATTACGTTAGGAAATAAAATTTTGCGTTATTTAATAAACCGCATCATAAATTTCACCAAAGTTTCTAGGAATTTAATGTTTTGCATTAAGACATTGAGTTACATTACCGTTTGCTTGGTTACCCAGGGTCGGATTTATGTAGAATGGAATTACAGTTATACGCCAAATAATAATTAATATTTCAAGTACGTATAAAGCACTTACGATTTATAAACCCAAACGTAAAATATGTACCCCGGTATTTTTTTTGTTTTTCTGACATTTGTTTTAGTTTTTTATAAGTACATATTACATTTTTCTTGTTTTTTTAGCATGTTATTTTTTACGTTATGTATCTTTCTTTAAAAATAAAAAAAATTGTATTGCTTATTTGATTTTGGTGTAGGTACTATGACATGTATCATGCAATCGCACACACATGTGTGGTACCTTGGACTGGTACTGAAGCTGACTGATCATCTTACATACATAAAATAATAAATTATTAAGATGCACTGCACTTGGTGTACCCATGCAGTGCCCTATGGACCATTGGGTGCGGATAAGGGAAAGTAGTAGTAGTAGTACTCTGTATCATGTAAAAGGCTTCATATGCCGTTTATGTATTAAAATAAAAATTAAATTAAATTAACTTTTCATTAAAACATAAGGTGCAATCGATTGCAAATATGCAGTGAGGCGATAAAATATAAAGTCTTGACATGAAAAAGATTGTTTGGCCCAGTAGCTCAATCACAGATAATAACGATCGACGAGTTAAAAACGTGCTAACGCTAACGATTTTGAGCGATCACAATGACATACCGTTCAATACCGCGATCGCTGAGCCGAGCATTGACGATCTGAGCCGAGCGGAGCCGATCTACGCTATATCGCGGCCCGTACGTCAAACGTCAAATCATCGCGCTTGTCGGATTTTTATTATATGTCGATGCTTTTCTCAATATTTGGCTTGCCGAAAAACCGGCTAAATTATAATAAAGATTGAATGAAGATTTGTGCGAATAAGATATATCTCGGGAAATGGCTCGCGACTAGTATGCGCTCGTTTAATAATCCCGATCGATAACTTTTAACGCGTGTTCCATTGTGATCGCGAAAACGTTAAACATCCATGGGTAAGAAATCGTTATCACGTCGCTTATTACCGAGTCGGTACTGATCTGAGATCGAGCAACAGGACAGAGAGGAATGGAGGCGATTGTGTTTATTTATAATTTAAATTTATACTAATAAAAATAAATATGTTACAGAATTACACAAGATACTATCTATTCAATTCTTTCTTGTAATTCTACATATCTTCATGTGTGTAGAACATAAATATTTTTAAAGTCCGAGTTTAACATTTGTGATAGCTTGGACTGGCGATGAAGCGTAAGACTGATCATCTTGCTTTTATATTGTCAAAATTAATTGCAATGCCTTATGCACCGTTGGGTGCGGATACGGGAGAGTAGTTTTGTAGTAGTTCAGATTGATTTTACGTCTGGCTTTCAGCTTTAGAAATAGTTTTGTTTTGAATACAAAGTTGCCAGCAAAGTAAACGTTTCCGCGAATATTGCAACAACTATGCACGACTATAGTTTTCTAAAGGTTTCAGGGCAAAGAAGAAGATTAACTTCATAATTGAGTAACATCGTGTTCTACGTCTTAGGAAATATGTCATTTATTCTGAGTTACGTTTTAATTTACCTCCGTATAGCACATTGCACAGAATTCTGCTGTTAAATGGTTCTGCAGAAATCCATTGAACAACGCGGTTAACTTAGTACAAAACTCGGTTTATTATTAATATATATTTACCATGACAAATTTGTGCGCCTAAGGAATAGGGTTCTTCCCGATAACATGAATAACCTTGAAAACACTATAAATATTTAAAGTATATTTTTACCATTCCAACCATATAAAACACAATGATAAAAAAATTTGTTTTCATTTATGAATTAATGTTTTAAAAACACGAAATTACGAGTGACTTTTAACGCCCGTTATTGGCTCATGACGTCATACCCGTCTACCGTGGAAGGCGTGAAATTCATTCCGTAGCTACGGAAGTAGTAAGCGCCTATATTGCTGTGACGTCACACCCGCATGCGCACTAAATGGAGGATTTTGCGGTCGTAAATTTTTTTTAAAAATTTCCTTGATATTGTAATTTAAAAAAAAAAAAATTGAAATAAAAAATCGGAAAGAACCCAATTGAACAGATTTTTTTCTAAAATTTCACGTGAGAAGCAAACTCTCACTAAGATCTTAATCGCCTAAAACACATAAGCATTGTCTTTTATCTCATATTTTCCTGTACCGTGACTTTCATACAAAACCAAAAACGTAGCGCGTAGAGTAATAGTAGCGCGTTTGGCTGCCATTTATGAGGCCGCGCGTTCGATTCCCGATGGGGTCAATATAAAATATCTATTATCATCGGTAAAGTTTGAAAAAATCTTTCTAGATCATATTCAGGCGTCACAAACTGAAAAACACATAAAAAACCTATTTATTTCCAAGCACCGTAAGATTAAGCCATGGATAACTCACGGGCTAGTAATTGCAGCGCGGAAAAAGAAAAATTATTTAAATTAACTAAAAAACATCCACATGATGATAACCTTAAAAAATATTTTTAAAAAATATAAAAACAAATTAACACATTTAATAAAAAATAATAAAAGAGGATTTATTTCAAAAAAAGAATCAATGACACCAATAAAAATAGCAAACAGATATGGCAAATAATCAATGAAATAATTGAAAAGAAAAAAAAAACTAATCACATAAAAAATATTAAACACAATGACGTCAAAATTAATGTACAGGATCAAACTAAAGAGTCTACAAATATATTTAATACTTATTTTGTAAATGTAGGGAAAAATTTGGCCAATGAAATTTTAAAAAACAATACACCCATCTCAAAATATATAAAAAAAATCTTCCAAAAACATGAAAAAATGTTGAATTTTCTACCAACTAACCCATCGGAAATAGAAAAAAATCATAAAGAATCTGAAAGGCGGATCCTCACCGGGATACGATAACGTTACTATCGGAAATATTGAAGAAAGTTAACTATTTGGTGAGTAAACCAATTGCTCACATTATTAATATGAGCCCTACAAAGTGGAACTTTTCCCCTCAATATATAAGCAAACCATTGTAACTCCAATTTATAAATCAGGAGATCCGGAAAACGTTCATAATTATCGTCCCATATCATTAGTATCTAATATTGCAAAAATTTTCGAAAAAGTTGTTAAAAAAAAAGAATATCGGATTTCATAAATAAATTTAAAATTATCAATGAAAATCAATTTTGGTTTCGTACAAGGACTAAAGTACCGACGATGCTATAGCAAAAATCACTTCTATTATTAATAATAATTTAGATAAAAGAGAAAAAACTATTGGTATTTTTATTGATCTTCGTAAAGCCTTTGATAGCATATCACATGAAAAATTATTTGATAAGCTTAAATATATTGGAATAGAAGGAAAAACTCTATTATGGCTAAAAAGCTATATGACTTGTCGCACCCAAAGAGTGAAAATTCTCAACATCTTAAGTGAAAATGAATTAATAAATTTTGGTATACCCCAAGGCACAGTACTAGGTCCCCTGTTGTTCATTATATATGTAAATGAAATTTTTAATTTAAAATTAAACGGTAAAATAATATCTTATGCTGACGATACTGTCCTAATTATAAATGGACTGAATTGGGATGATGTGAGGAATAGTGCCAACGAAGATATTAATTGTTTGAAGCGATGGTTTGATGATGGTTTGCTGTCACTAAACAGCGAAAAGACTTTTCTTTATGCCCTTTTACATAAACAAGTGTGACCTCCCAATTAATTTTCAAATCACTATCCATAATCAGAGAGACAATATTAATCATACCACTTCTTGCCCCCAGGTGTGCTCGACGATTGAAAGGACAGATAATGTTAAGTACCTTGGCGTTATACTTGATAGTAATTTGAAGTGGAAAGTGCAAATAAACACTATGGTTAAAAGGATTAGGAAGCTGATTTATATATTTATTAGACTAAGAAACATTCTATCTTTAAAACATATAAAAACGGTGTATTATGCTTTAATACAATCGATTCTGCAGTATGGAATTATAGGCTGGGGAGGAGCTTATAGGACAAATTTAAAATCACTCTCCATTATTCAAAAAAAGATTGCAAAAATAATTCTTAAAAAGCCCAGAACCTACCCTTCAAAATTAGTATTTGAAGAATTTAATGTACCAACAATTGATGAAATTTTTAATAAAGTCTCTATCTTACAAACTTTTAAAGAAAAAACAACTGAAGTGCAAAATTCACGTGACTCTAGATTTCCTAATAATTTAATATTACACAGATGTAAAACAACAGCAGCGTTAAATCATTATACGTACGTGGGTAAAAAAAACTTTAATAAACTTCCGAAAACTTAAAATCCATAAAAAAATATCAAATCTTTAAAATTTAAATAAAAAAACACATAAAGACCTACCCCACCCTAAACTCCATACAGAGGAATATTTTTTTCATTTTGTTCATTTAATTTATGAAACTTACTCATATAAAAAATTAAAAATTGTAAAACGAACTCCCTCTCTAAACACAAGTATCCACTTTATTAGAGAGGTAGAAACGTTATGTCTAATTTTTTGTATATTACCAACATTATGTTTAAGTATATTATATTTTGTAACACAATTTAATTTCAATAAAAAAAAAATAAAAAAAAAAAAAAAAAAAAATTAGAATGTGATTTTCGGACAAAAATATTTTATTATGTGATACCTTGGACTGGTGCTTAAGGGAGAGTAGTAGTAATACATACCATATGTACGAAATCATAAATGAGTTTTTATAATCTGTGCAATAATATTATGATCATATTTGCACATATTTGAATTCGTACGTACCTATTTTGTAAGCGACTTGTATGTGAAAATAAGAATCATGTCGAGGCAGAATGGAGATTCGATCCGGGATCTACTCAAAGCCTGCGACACTCTATCTAGGCCACCAGTCAGTGCCACCACCCAACTCTACAGTTTATTTTTAAAAAATATTCACATTAAACTTTACTGTGGTTTCAACTGATACCTCCATGGTAATAATTTAATTTATTTATAAGTATCATGTGTAATATTTTGAAAATCAAGTTTCTGTTAAGAATTTTTTTAATTCAATGTAAACAAAAGTGAGCGTTGTTGGTTTTATTTTGAGCACAATTTTCATAGAACCAATTATACAGCATAATTTTTTACATAATATCAGAGTATGTAGCTCAATCATACGATTCCATATTATTATAACGTTCAAAGTTATTACATCTTTTCTTCATCTTTATAATTTCATATCAGAGTATGATGAGTAGAGAATAAATCAGTTTACTTTAATTTAAATAAGCATAATTAGAATAATTGGAATCAGAAATATTGCATTATATGACGCAATTTGGCTATTGCAATCGCGTTCGCTATTTTATTAAATACTATATTTATACTTTTATATATATATCTTCTGTACTAGAACAATTCATAAAACTTTACTTTGTGACAAATAGAAACAAAAAATTGCGAATTTCATATTACACGATATGTACCTACGAGTATATCTAAAAATGTGTAAAAATCGTGAAAGTTTGTGGATAGAAAAAATATAAATAAATATATATTAATATAGCGTTTTCACGTACTTTCAACAAAGCCTTTTGATGCTAAGCAAATCCGTTATCTAGATTGCAATACATTTCATGCCAACAGTATAGGTACTTACAAGCTAGATAAAATATTTTAAAATAAAATCTAAGGTTAGCGCAATGCGGGTTTGGCGCCTACCTACGCGTTTTAAATATTTTTATTAAAAACTTAAATGATCGGAAAAGAAAAATATGCAATAGTAAAATTAATTGCCAAATGCCTGCAATAATTATTATCATTTTGCCATTGCACGCAATTACTCGTACAATGTAGGTATGACCAAATGATGAATCGCTTTAAAATACTAATAGCGAATCAAATAATTTGCAGTCATGATGGCATAACTAACTTTAGTAATCTTTTGATCGTATAACACATCTGTGAAAAAAATTCTTCATTTCTAACAATTTTCAAAAGACTTTCCGTCCTATTATTGTATCCAATTATTTTATTTAAACTCTTTTACAGTTTTAGTTCCTAGTAAATGTAAGTATAAGTTGATAAAAAAATTATATTTACATATATAAATACATTATACTGCAAGATTTATTTCCTCTTTCATTTACAGCTTTAAAGAAGTGTTCAGTGTGTTTTTTTAAATTGTAATGAATTTGATTTATACGAGTATATATTATTACATATATATTTTTTTAAAGATCTGTTTAACCAGTTTGATGATGCCCGTTACAAGGTGAAAGCGCTAACTGGTCAAAATAAATAGAAGTGAAAGTATTTTTTATTTAACTTTAATTAGTTATATTTGATTAATTAAATGTAATGAATATAATAGATTGTATGCAATATTTACCACATCAATGTGAATGATAAAAAAATTGCATCTTGGTTTGTTAAATGTAAATATTTAAATATTTAGGATTTTTTATCATAAATATTATAATCATTCTCAGATAAAATAACGTAAATAATTTTTTTTTCAAATCATTTGTTTGCAAATTTTCAAATTTTCACTACTAATCTCGAGTAAACCTTAGCGGCTTGCATTTACATATAGATGGCTGTGAAACAAGGATCAGTATCGAGTATTTTTGTGTTTTTATAAATTGTCCTATCTATCTATTTTCGAATTTATGTTTAGGTAACAGTAAATTAAAAATAGCATACGGAGCTATAAAAGCAATAGGAAAGTTAATTAATTATTACAATTTACTAAATATCTATGGTATTCCTGACTAAACAAATTATTTTATCCATCATAATGACATTTTTGTTATTGTACAGCTTTTACTATCAACACAAGACATCCGCACACAACACACATTTTTTACTCTAAATCATTGTATTGTTACGATAACACACACTTGCAAGTTACATAATAATTATGTAAACGTAATCGCTAGGATAATTTATGCAGCATCTCCCAACACAATATGATAATAATTAGACTTGATTCCATTGACACGCATCACTAATTGATTTGATTGACGAGAATAATTTATGAGGTTACATTGTTTTGTAGTAAAGTGAATTAGTATCAAATTGAACTTAAGAAGAAACATTTAATTTAAAGTTGTTTGATTATATTTTTAAAATATTGTTTTATTTAAATGACATTAGAAGCAGAGGAAGAATTACTGTGTAGGTACTCGAAATAAAATACCTAAATAATTAGACGCGTAACGTGTGACTTAGGATACTGACAAGTTTAGTGGTAAAAAAAACGAGAAACATGATACATGAAGAATAAATTTTTAAAAAGAATCACTTTTTCCAGAGCAAGTCCGGTTTTGGAATGAAAATGATTAAAGTATCCTTCGAACAAAAATTTCAGTGACATCCATACTTGAAAAATACTACCGTGTCTGAGGTGTCTAGTCACCCACTACGTCACGCACTACGTCATCAATAAGCATCTGCGTCACACGTTTCGTGTATTAGTGCTGGAGTCTTCAGACGGTGGAATTCGATGGTAAGTGGTGTAAATTTAACCCCAGGAAGCGTGAAAATTTGTATTGAAACGCCCCTTGTAGTGAATTCTTGTTCCAAGAAAGTTTATATTTTTTTCGCTTGTTTGAGTAAAACACCAACAAAACACGTTGAGTTACTACTAACTACTTTCCCTTATCCGCACCCAATGGTGCATAGGGCACTGCATTGGTACACCAAGTGCAGTGTATCTTGATAATTTTTTATTACATGAAGGCAAGATGATCAGTCTTGCGCTTCAGTACCAGTCCAAGGTATCACACACGAAATATTAATATTACGTTGAGTTAACTAACATCAAAACACTATTAATGAAAAATAGCGATTTCGTGGATACATGGGACTGTCAAAGTAAACAGTTAATTTTTTGTGCTTTTGTCTCGTTTTTTAGCCGTGGTTTAATATCAAGTCCGTGACATTATTTTGTCTACAAGGATTTCGAAACTGCCTTTGGGTTTTCAATAAATTTGAACCTACTTTTGCAAGCGAATCTGATTGTTTTATTTGTAAAGCAGCTGCTAGTTGTGAAACTGTGTTGCGAATGTCTGCTCTGCTTCCGTGCCCAGTTTACTAATCTATACTGGCTACAATATTTAGCACTGTTTAGGAAAACATTACAGGTAACACGATGATTTAACAAACCCTATAAACGTAATGAACTGATAAAGTACCTATCTACAATTTTACGTATTGATTATAACTGCAAAGGTAAAAATAAAATGCATAACTGTTGTTAATTTTTTCACAATCTTTAAAGAATTCATTTTCTGACGTGATAGCGTCTAATAAATCGATGAACGCCGGCTGCACACACAGAAAAGCATGACTCATTGTCACGTTCCGCCTGAGCCGAGTATGCAAGCGAGAGCGCGGAACAAGCGATATAGAGGCACGATCGGCCTAAGCGTTCGGTTTGTGACGATCTATCTCTCTTCCACTCCATCGGCCGATGCGTAAAAAATTGTAATTTTCAATTAACTCCTGCTTTGTATTATATAAAAATAATGATAATTCAGTTATAATAAATTCAATTCAATTCATAAAAGTATGCTATTTTTCATAAATGTTTTCTTATGACGTTATCACGTATAAAATTATCGTCCGTAAACCGACTTTACAGACAACCAAATGTTTTTTTCAATTTATATTTTTGGTTGTTAGATTAATAAAGTATTCGTAGCCGAAGCATTTTAAAAATAGACCAGAGGCGTAATTTTTTTAAATCAGTACCTTATTTATTGTAAAACAACAACAACAACCCTTTGAATAATATAAAACGTGTAAAAAAACAATTGGTCTAGTACTTAATTCCAGGGAGAAAGTCGAGAACCTCTCTGTATGTAAAAACGGAGCAGGCCACGTGGATATACTTCCTCTTAATATGCCCAGATATAGATTTTGAAGGGTTTTGCAATCATGCATTTAAATTGGTCATAGACGATTTAATTTTTTTCGTAACAGGTATTCTAGTTTTTGTAAGATTTTCTTACTAATTACTTTTAGCCCATAGTACATACGGTCATCAAACAGCGTTTAGCAGTTTCGTTTACATTCAACACTATAATTTATTAATAATTAGTTACGTTAGAATAAAGAACGATTACGATCACATGGTTAATGACAAAGGTAATTATAAATACAATGTACCAAAATTATTAATTAGAGATAAGAAACTAGCGAGTTTTATGAATTTTTACTTATTTGTTTTTATTGGATTATTTCACTATGTTTCATAGTGTCCGAACGATTTTTCAACTCATTTCATGTCTGCAATAATCATTTCACCGGGTAGCCTATTTCACGATTCCATCACCTTACTGGACTGTGTATTTTTTCTGGGGTTGGAAGAAATTTGCTAGGCGGGGAGGATAAGCTTTACGTGTTGTGCCACTTGAGTGGGAGTTCACGATGAAAATATCCTTCAACTTTGACACGTCGGCGTCGTAATTTTATAGTATCTCGAAAGTATCAATCAAGTTCACACGCCATTATTTGAAATTATGATAATATATTTGAATTTTTGAATATTTGAACATTCTTTAGCTTTCTTGAATATTTCGTAACCGTACTTAGGTACTTATTTTGAAAGTAATGAACTTGTTTTTTAATGTATTATTATTTTTAATCTAGAGCATACAAGATTTAGCAGTTTTTACAGGGTTATTTAAGATTAATGAATCCACTGTATAATTTTGTACTAAGTAATTTTTTTTTTTGCGGTGAATATTATTTGTGCGGTGCGATTACTTTGTAACGAACACAGAGGAAATGTAACAAACGCAGCAACTTTCAGAATCTACTGTCATCCGGGGTAGGCTTTTCGGTTGGCAAGACCATATACTTCGTATGCCTCCGGAGAGCTTAAACCATGCTTGCCTATTTTTACAAGACATCAGGGTTCTCCGGCGTCCTGGACTCTACTGTTGACAAATCCGTCAACAGTTTCCGTCAGAGCTGCGGGACGTGGATCTGACTAGAGAGGATGCACGGGAACTGGGGGCCGATCGCTTGGCTTGGAGACAAATTGTGTAATCCATATGCTCCCACATAGGGAGCGGTTATGGTATGAATATGATGATGGGGGGGGGGGGGGGGGGGGGGCCCATGATTTTTTTTTTATAAGATTGTACAAAACCGAGATGGTACATTCATAAGCTGAACACTTAACAGGGGCAAATAATTATTATAAACATAGAAGAAAGACATTGGAAAATCCGCTTCTAAAATCGTAAACAAAATGCATCGAGGAATTTATAAACAAAATGCCAAAAAACGCATCTAGGGACTTATTTTCAACTTTATTATCCATAATACTAAAAGCTCTTATTAATCAATGATTTTAAACCGTAAAAATTTTTTATATTAATTGTTTATTTTATTTTTTCTACGAGATCAAAACCCTTTTCCACACCCAATGGGGCTAGGCAATGCTTGGTACACCGTGCTGTATTTTATCATTTTTAAAACTAAATAAGTGATCAGCCTTTTCCTTTTGAACCTCCAAGGTATCACATTGAAAAATTTTTAAAAATGAAAATCAAAAATAAACAAATTTCATTGACCCCCCGGGGGAAACGAACCCCGACCCATCACGGGCCAAATGCCTACCCTATTGCCCAGGCGGGCAAAAGGTATTTCACCAAATTTTCCATAACAACAACATCAAAAAATTACATTTTTTGGGGAAAATTTT